>JAKSZT010053902.1:3067689-3145198 GCA_026826555.1 Tolypeutes matacus
TAGATAGATAGATAGATAGATAGATAGATAGATAGATAGATAGATAGTTAGATAGATAGATAGATAGAGAGATAGATAGATAGATAGATAGAATGACGTAGCATGTAAGGCAAAATATTAAAAGTTATTGGATATCTAGGTGGGTGGAGATGCTAGAGTTCTCCATATAGGTTTTGTATTATTTTAGAATAGTCATGTAAGTTAGAAGGTATTTCAAAATGAAACATTTAAAAATGAGTATTTACTTAAATCTTGGCTTTTAACTTGATGACAAATCACAGGTATGTTTTCAGTATATTTTGACCAGAAATTTCAGCCTTTATGAATATGACTAGCAATTTTAGCCTCTGGAATGAGTTTACATTAATATCCTTTACTTCCTAATGAGAATCTCTGAAAGATAATCCCAAGGAGGGATGTGCAGAGTGGGCAGAGATCTGTTCAGAGACTCTATTATTGTTCCTGAAAGGTAGACTGAAGGCCCTGAGTAACATGGCCACAATATTATAATCTTCAGTTAGGAAATCCAGAAAGAATCCATAGCCAGGCAGCAAAATATATAGCAATGTATAAGATACAAACAATTGTACAATAAAATTTGAGTAGTAAACCCAAGATATTTCCAATTGCATTGGTCTCTTGTTGAAAGAGAACTCCTCATGAACATGGCACCCTCTATTCTTGCATTATTACTGATAGACAGAGTGTCTAGAGAAAAAATAAAAGGTAAGTTATAGGGTTTTTTCCTTGCTTGCCAGAAATAAAATTTATTTTTGATAGAATCTGTTTTTATTTATTTATTTATTTATTTATTTATTTATTTATTTATTTTTATGAGGTGAACTGTGTGCTTTGGGCAACAATCCTTGTAAACCAGTGGAATTAATTTCATAATTTGAAGAAATCCTAAACCAGGTCCGTGCAGCTGAAGGCAATGGTCTTTTAGTCTGTCTGACATGATGTAAAACCCTCTGGCTATTCTATTGCAGTTGAGGGAAGATGGGTTCAGTGTCCTGGTTGGAACTGGATGAATCCCTACATGACTAATAAGGCATTAATTCTGTATTAGTCAGCTAAAGGGGTGCTAATGTAAAACGCCAAAAATGGGTTGGTCTTTATAAAGGATATTTATTTGGGGTAGAAGTCCACAGATACCAGGACATAAAACGTTAAGTTTCTTCTCTCACCACAGTCCATTGCCACATGTTAGAGCAAGACAGCTGCTGGCGTTTGCCAGGGTTCAGGCTTCTTGGGTTCCTCTCTTCCCAGGGCTGTGTTTCTCTCCAGGCTTATCTCCTGTTTCCTCCACAAGGTCAGCTGTAGACGATCAGGCGAACAGCTTGCTACTCTTCTACTGGGGCCTTCTTTCCAACATCAAAACCGCTTCTCAAAAACTGCTTCAACTCTGTTCATTGCCTTGCCTTTTATATTCGATTCCCCACCCACCAAGGGGTGGGGCTCAATGCCCTACTGACATGGCCCAGTCAACACCCTAATCATAACTTAATTATGCCCAGATCAGTTTACAAGCATGATCCAATTATATTTTTGAAATTCATAATTACATCAAATTCCCAGATGGCTACAATTCTCTAAGAAATAAACAATAATTAGAATTTAAGTTACATGGTTCCACTAAAAGCATAAAGCAGATAGTGGTAGGCAGGCCCGAAAAGGAGGCCAGTCATAACATACTGGAGCATGAAAATGAGAAAGGCTAGGTGCCTTTTGAGGCTGCATTCTCCCAAAATTAATGGGAAACAGCATTCTTCCTTGTGATCTTTGATGCTGCTGGTTAATTCTAGGAAGAGATTGTGGTAGATCTGCTGGGTTTGGTATAAATTATCAACCCCAGTTCCTGCAGTAGTGGTTATGTCTAGAACAGCTAGGAAAGGTATGAAGAGAGGGACTGCCCTAGACATAAACTCACAAAGACACTATAGGCAACAATAAATCAGGCATATAGCAAGTTAAATAAAGACAGTACTAAGAGAGCCATTCTTTTGTCTTATAGGCACATTCATTAATTACTTAGAAAATGAATTATGTTTACAGGACTTTTAATATGTTAAATATCCTTCTGCTTATGATCTAGAACAGAAGTGATATTAACATATTCATCAGGTATATAGGTACAGTACTTAATACTAATCAATCCACAATTTCCTCTTTAAGCTGCATTTAATAGATCTAAGCTCCAGGTTTGCAATACCATACATGTTATCTCTCTATGGGAGCAGGCCATAATGCCAATTGTGTTTATTTAAGTTCTCCTCACATTATTCTGGTAATTATTGCTCCACTTGGTATGTCCTTCAAGCTGCCAGCTGAAGAACTGTTGATCCTAGAGAGAGACCAGGAAGGTAGTGCTCCAGTGATTGACTTACATGGAGCATAGCTTTATTCAGCACTATGAAACAGAGCCAGTATAAAGGCAAAGGTCATTGTACATCTGGCTGTATCGAGCCATTGTCAGCTGCTGCAGGAGTCCAAAACTGCAGTGTACCCTCCATCCTTATTAGGAACATAACCAGAGATATAGTAGATACCATTATTGTTTATGGGCCAGTGGCTAAACTGGCCAACAATTCAATAGGAAGGACACCATTCACTGTACTTTAATGAGATGGCAAAAGAGATTGGGGATATTAAGGAGATACTGGCTGAGCACGAGGAAGAATTGGAATGCATACATAGAAAAATAGCAGAACTTATATGAACGAAAAGCACAATAAATGAAAGTGAAAATACACTGGAGGCATATTACAGCAGATTTGAAGAGGAAGGAGAACAGATCAGTGAGTTTGAATACAGGGCCTCCAGAAGTGAAGATATAAAAGAACAGATAAATAAAAGAATGGAAAAACTTGAACAGAATATCAGGGAACTAAATGGAGGCAAATGACTGTAAGAGTAAAACTGCCAGCCAAGAATCTTAAATTCAACAAGATTGTCTTTCAAAAATTAGAATGAGTTAGGATATTCATGAATAAACAGAAACCAAGAGAATTTGTAACTGAGACCAACTTTGCAGGAACTACTAAAGGGAATGCTAACTCTTGAAAAGAAAATACAGTAGACAGAGTCTTAGAAGTGTCTAGAAATGAAGATTATATCAGAAAAAAATAATTAGAAGTGTAAAAAGAATGGTGAATATGAGATATCACCTTTACTTCAAAGCCAGATAAAGATATTATGAAAAAAACAATTTCAGAAATATTTCCTAGTGAGTATGGATGAAGAAATCCTCAAAAAAATATATGCTAATCAAATAGAACAGCACAGTAAAATAATTATTCATCATGATTAAATGGATTTTATAACAGGTATGCAAGTATTTTTCAACTCAAAAAAAAATCAATCAACATGGTACCTCACATTAATAAAACAAAGAAGAAAAATCACATGATCATCTTAATTGACACAGAAAAAGCATTTGGCAAAATACAGCATCTTTTCTTGACAAAAATACTTTGCAACATATAAATTGAAAGAAATTTTCTCAAGATGATAAGAGGTATATATGAAAAACCCAGAGAGAGGGGGCCAAGATGGCGTAGTGTAGGAGGGCACACACTGTAAGCTCCCAGAGCAAGGCAGATTGTGGAGGGGGTCCAGCCCGGGGGTCTGTGCTGTGTGCCCATGGAATGAGAAGCTTGGGACATCTATCTGCGCAGATCAATGGCATGGACGGAACAGTAGAGATTCGTGAGTTTTAAGCCTGCCGGTGGTGGTTGGCACGGACGGCTGAGCACTGCGGTTAGGGAGAAAAAAAAAAATATATATATATATATATATAAAATGGCCGATTGGAGCCGCGAGCAGGGCTCGGCAACCAGGAGTCAGGGCCTAGGGGGAGGGGCCACTCTCTGAGGGGGGGTCCTGGTAAAAGGGTGAGAGAGTTTTATTTTCTGGGGATTTGGATGCCTGGAGCCCCTTGGAACTTGGGTGAACAGAACAGCCAGAGCGAATCGGCACCCGGCAGAGGGGAGGGGTGATTCTGTTCGGGGAAGGAGTTTATTTGTCTAGCTGCCAAGGGATGAGTCCCAGGCCACCGCGGATCCAGGAAGAGGGGACACTCTCCAAAAGAGGGAGGGTTCTGTTGGAGGACAGGGAAGGGAATTTTTTTTTTTTTTTTTGCCATCGAAATGGCAGCCTGGACCACCCCATAGCTTTTGGGAGCAGATAAGCCAACCTGAAGCAGCATCAGGCTGAGAAGAGAGGCGAATCTGCAGAGTCAAAATGATTTATATAGCAACCCGGTGACGCTGGGGTTCGGCTCCAGAAGGGGCACTGTCGGCCATCTTTAGCACTCTGCACTGACTAACATCAGAGCTACAGCTACCCTGAGGAGTCCAGGAAGTGGGACGTGCATGATTAATTTCCATGGGATCCCCTCCGTAAGTGGGTTGGTCTAGAGGAGGAATTATTTTGGGTCCTGTATCTCATCAAAAAAAAAAAAAAAAGTGAGAAGGTCACTTCAATAAATGAAAAATAAATTCTTTTTAATTTAGTTTAATAGCTAAAAGCTGTTTCAGGGCCTGCATATAGAACCCTGCAGGGAAATTGACTGATAAACACAAGCAGGCAGAGAGGATCCACGTGGACTCTAGGGGAATCATTGACCCCCCTTAGCTCTGTTTGACTGCTTGTCTGTGTGGTTCTTTGGTTTTTCTCTGTTTATTTCTGGTTTCTTGCTTTTCTTTCCTCTTTCCTCCACACTTTGTTTTTTCTTTCATTTTTCTAAATTAGGTTCTGATAGCTTGTCACTTCTTTGCTGTGCTTCTTCTTCAGTAATTTCCCACTTGCTGTCTATATGGATTTTGTATTCCAAACTATCGCTTATCCTTCCTTCATCTTTCTGCCTTCTGCTTTCTGTTGTAGCTCTTAGATACAATATTTTTTCATAGGCCCACAACTTAAGAGTGTCAATTTCTATTCCATCTATTTTGTTTTCTTCTTTTTTTATTAGTATTAACTTTTCCTTTCAGCCCTTTCTTTAATATTTCTCTCCCTCCTCATAATTCTAGCCTTCTAAATCACTATATATATATTCCTCCATTTGTTTTCCTAGCCCATTGTAGGAACTCCACTTTTTTTCCTATTACTCTACACTGCCTACACAAGTTAAATATTCATCTCATTAAGTCTCATTTGGCCCCTCTTCTAACTTTTATCAATATTACTATTATCCTTCTGCCTTCCTTACATCTTTTGATTCCTCTGGCCCTAATCATTTGCCTTCAAGGGAACATAGAAAGAAGCAAGGAAATAAAGTAAGAAGAAAAAGTGCCAAAGAGAAAACTTAACTCACATGCAGAACCACCAGCTAAATAAAACACTACAGCATAGAGAAAAGCTAATCAACTGAACAAACCCATCCAGATAATATGATGACCAGAGGGCAACAAAAAAATACAAATGACTCTGAGAAACAGGAAAACATGGATCAGTCCAATGAACAAATTAAAAACCAGGAAGTGATGCAGAACATCAAACAACAAATCAAAGCTATCCAAACAAATATCATGGACCAACTTAAAGAAGTGAAGGAAGAGATTAAGGATATAAAGAAGACACTGGGAGAACATACTGAAGAAATTGCAAACAATCCTAAAAAGATAAGGGATATGATGGTGAACAATGGCAAAATCCAAGAAATCAAAAAGACACTGGATTCACATAGCAGCAGATCTGAACAGGCAGAGGAAAGAATTAGTAATATGGAAGACAATACAGCTGAAATCAAAGACATAGTAGAAAAGATAGACAAAAAGATAGAAAAATCCAGCATGGACTCAGGGAATTAACCGATAACACAAAATGCACAAACATATGCATTATGGGCATCGCAGAAGGAGAAGAGAAAAGAAAGGGAACAGAAGGAGTGTTGAAGGAAATAA
Source organism: Tolypeutes matacus (assembly GCA_026826555.1). Lineage (NCBI taxonomy): Eukaryota > Metazoa > Chordata > Mammalia > Cingulata > Chlamyphoridae > Tolypeutes > Tolypeutes matacus. The sequence continues at coordinate 3,073,593 of JAKSZT010053902.1, forward strand.
TGGCTGAAAACTTCCGAACCCTATTGAGAGAGATGGATGTGCATATCCAGGAAGCACAGTGCACCCCAAATAGTATAAATCCCAACAGGCCAACTCCAAGACATATACTTGTCAAAATGTCCAAAGCTCAAGACAAAGAGAAAATACTCAAGGCAGCAAGAGAAAAGAGAACCATCACATACAAGGGAAGCACAATAAGATTAAGTGCTGATTTCTAAGCTGAAACCATGGAAGCAAGAAGACAGTGGGATGACATAGTCAAAATACTGAAAGAAAAATGTTGAAGCCACGAATTCTCTATCCAGCAAAACTGGCATTAAAAAATAATGGAGAGTTCAAAGTATTCACAGATAAACAGAAATTAAGAGAGTATGTCAAGAAGAAACCAGCACTTCAAGAAATACTAAAGGAATCTCTACAAGTTGAAAGGAAAAAACAAGGGAGAGAGAGTTGGAGGAGAGTGTAAAAACAACTGAAAAGACAAAAAGAGAAACAAAACAACATATGACATACACTATCCCAAAGAAAAAATGGCTGAAGTAAGAAATTCATTATGAATAATAACACTGAATGTTAATGGATTAAATTCACCAATCAAAAGACACAGATTGGCAGAATGGATAAGAAATTATGATCCATCTATATGCTGTCTACAAGAAACCCACCTTCGACCCAGGGATTCAAGGAGGCTGAAAGTGAATGGCTGGAAAACCATTTTACAAGCTAACAATACCCAAAAAAGGGCAGGAATAGCTATTTTAATATCAGACAAAACAGACTTTAAATGCAAAACTATTGTAAGAGACAAAGATGGACACTACATATTAGTAAAAGGAGTAATCTCTCAAGAAGAGAGAACAATCATGAACATTTACGCACCTATTTGGGGTGCCTCAAAATACATGCGGCAAACTCTGGAAAACCTAAGAGGAGAAATAAATGCCTCTACAATTATAGCAGGGGACTTCAACACACCACTATCATCATTAGACAGAACATATAGATGGAGAATCAATAAGGAAACAAAGGCACTCAACAATACATTAGAAGACCTGGACTTAATAGACATTTATAGAACACTACACCCGAATACAGCAGGATTTACATTCTTCTCTAGTGCACATGGAACATACTCCAAAATAGACCACATGCTAGGCCACAGAACAACTCTCAGTGAATTCAGAAAGATTGAGATTATACAAAGTAATTTCTCTGACCACAATGGAATAAAATTGGAAATCACTAAGGGCCAGAGAAACAGGTTAGGCACAAGGATATGGAAGTTAAATAACACACTGTTAGACAAACAATGGGTCAAAGAGGAAATTTCAAAAGAAATCAGTAACTACCTTGAAACTAATGAAAATGACAACACAACATATCAAAACCTATGGGATGCAGTCAAAACAGACCTGAGATGGAAAAATATTCCCTGTTCATGGATAGGAAGACAAAACATCATCAAGATGTCTATTCTACCCAAACTAATCTACAGATTTAATGCAATCCCAATTAAAGTCAACACTGTATTTTTTAAGGAACTGGAAAAACTAACCACAAAATATATTTGGAGAGGCAAGAGGCCCCGAATTGCCAAAGACATATTGGAAAAGGAAAATGAAGTTGGAGGTATCACACTACCTGACTTTAAAACATAATACAAAGCTACAGTGAACAAAACTGAGTGTTATTTGCACAAGGATAGACCTACTGACCAATGGAACCAAATTGAGAGTTCTGATATAGATCCTCACATATACAGTTATCTGATATTTGTCAAGGCCATGAAGCCCACTCAGTTGGGAGAGAATGGCCTCTTTAACAAGTGGTGATTGGAGAACTGGATATCCATATCCAAAAGAATGAGAGAAGAATATCATCTCACTCCTTACACAAACATCAACTCAACATGGATCAAAGATCTAAATATAAAAGCCAAAACCATAAAGACCTTGGAAGATAATGTAGGGAAGCATCTACAAGACCTTGTAATAGAAAATGGTTTCATGAACTTCACAGCCAAAGCATGAGCAGCAAGAGAAAAAAATATATAAATGAGATCTCATAAAAATAAAAAAAACTTCTGAACCTCTAAAGATGTTATTAAGAAAATAAAAAGGCAGCCTACACAATGGGAGAAAATATTTGGCAAACATATATCTGATAGGAACCTAATATCCTGCATATATAAAGAAATCCTACACCTTGAAAATAAAAAAACAAACAACCCATTTAAAAAATGGGCAAGTGACCTGAAAAGACACTTCTCCAAGGAAGAAATACAAATGGCTAAAAAGCACATGAAAAAATGCTCAACATCGCTTGCTATCAGGGAAATGCAAATCAAAACTACAATGAGATACCATCTTACACCCATCAGAATGGCAGCTATTAAAGAAACAGGAGACACTAAATATTGGAGAGGATGTGGAGGAATAGGAACCCTCATCCACTGCCGATGGGACTGTGGTATGGTCCAGCTACTGTGGAGGACAGTTTGCCGGTTCCTCAGAAACCTAACAATAGATATTCTGTATGACCCAGCAATTCCACTGCTGGGTATATACCCAGAAGAACTGAAAGCAAAGAGACAAACAGATATATGCACACCAATGTTCATAGCTGCACTGTTCACCATTGCCAAAAGCTGAAATCAGCCCCGGTTCCCATCAACAGATGAATGGATAAACAAAATGTGGTACATACTTACAATGGAATATTACTCAGCTGTAAGAAGGAGTAAATTGCTAACACATGGAATAACGTGGATGAATCTTGAAGACCTTATGTTGAGTGAAGCAAGCCAGGCACTGAAGCATGAACAGTATATGACCTCACTGATTTGAACGGAGGAAAATGAGCAGTCTCTGAGAACCATTGTCTGAAAGATAGGTTAACCAGGGAGAGAAAGAGGAGAGTAGGCTTTGAGCCATCACCCATATAGACATATTCTATGGTAAAGGGATAGAGTATAGTTGCATATTGAAGGATAGGACAGATGGTATTGATATTACTGGGTTTGGTGGTGCAGCGTTGACAGGTGGGTAGGTTAGAAAGAGCAGTTTCAAATACCCAGGGCATGTAACTATGAATCTTGACATTCCATGAGTCAAGACAGGGTAGTGTCATATGCCCCAAGGGGGTGGGGAGTAAGGAACAGTTAAGATCTAATGTGGTATTTAGTGGCCATGGGAAAGGTTTTTCATTACCTTACACTAATGGACACAGGACATGGTAAATATCATCAAAACTTATTAAACTGTATCATCTAAATTGTAAACTATACTGTAAATCATTGGCAATGTTTAGTTGCTATATTTGGCTATCTGTATAACAGTTATAACAATGCTAATATACCCCCCCCCCAAAAAAAAACAAGGGATTTAATATTGGGTGGGGAGGGGGTGTGGTTTGGTATCTGGGAGTCTCTGGTATTCCATGTGTGACTTTGCTGTGACCTAAAACTTCTTTGAAAATTAAATGAAAATTTGGGAGACACTGGGGATTGAGAAGGGGAAGGTGTCACGGCACACCGGACATCCAATAACACAGTGATAAAAGGAAAAAAAGAATATAAATATATATATTTAAAGGCATTTCTTTTAATTTTTCCCTATTTTTTTGAATATCCCAATCCACTAATTACATTTTGTTTTGTTTTGTTTCTGTTTGTTTGTTTGTTTGTTTGTTTTCCTGAGTTTCCTTATGTTTGTCTCTTGCATGTAAGCTTATCATTGTTGTTTCTTTTTCCTAGTAAGTGTATTTGATTATTATATGGGCTACATGTTCACGGAAGATTTATATCACAGAAGGGTTACAATGGGTACTGCAGGGGATTATTGGTGGGGGGTGTCTGGGAGGGGGAATTCATGGGAGTAAGTTCATCTGAATATACATGAAAGATATGCAAAATTGTTCAAAAGATCAAAGGATGGGGCATGGTCACGGTGGGTGGACAATCACTCAATAAATGAGGGAATCTGAATTCCTAGCCTGGAGAGCTCTGCCACATTCTCTAAGGGAGCAGCAACAGTCCTCTGAGTGCAGGGACAGTGTCTCTCAAAAGAGGATGGCTCACTGATGAGTTCTTTTTATTGATGACAACCCTTATGAGTCTTTGCTCTTGTAACTGAAACTTAGCTTACTGTTATGGGGTACCTAAGGGTTGCCACCTGAAAGCCTCCTTGTTGCTCAAATGTGGCCTCTCTCTAAGCCAAACTCAGCATATGTATGCATTACCTTCCCCCCAGCGTGGGGCATGACTCCCGGGGATGAGCCTCCTTGGCAACGAGGGATTAATACCAAGTGCCAACTGGTAACACAACTGGAAAGAGACCTTGAATAAAAGGGGGAAAAGGTAAAGACAAATGAGTTTATGTGGCTAAGAAACTTCAAAGAGAGTCGGGAGGTCATCCCAGAGGTAACGCTTAAGCACACCTCAGTAGGAGCTCATAGACCATCAAAGTGCATATCACCCCACAACGAGGGGCTCCTGAGAGCTCTGGAGACACCCAGGTCCTATATAAGTGGGGGATAGCCCCAGAGACTGACGCCTTATCAGTGGGCTCTATTTTGGAATCTGTGCTCCTGAGAGTGACAGAATTGGACTCAAATAAGTCCTCCCTACATATGGTTCATCAGTCCCTTCTATTCAAACCTATAGGTGATGCTGGAGTTTTTAGGTATACTTCCAGAGACTGGAGCCTCTGGCCTTCCTATGTGCCAGGTGTGCATGGAATCTCGGTGGAGCTGCAACTCCTACCCTACAGTTCAATGGACTCATCCAAGTTACCTGGAGAGGAGACAACGATGGGCAGTGGCCATCCCAAGGAAAGGAGAGGGCTTGCATCTGCAGGCAGGATCATCCCACCCACCATATCCATGGGATATAAGCCCTCTCTCACTTGGAGGTGGAGTGGACATCACCATCCCAGTCCCCTCAGGATTGGGGGAAGAACTATGGACTAGAGTGGACTTAATGGTATTCTGTTGTTCACATATGGTGATTCTAGCAATGGAAGAAATTATAACAGTTAGGTCGAGCCAGTTGCCACTGTACACTTTCAGGGCAGGGAGGGGATGTGCTGTTCAAATACAGGGGCTTTATCGGAACTTGGAGGTTGTCCTGAGTGCTGTTGTGGCAAAGGATGTAGGCCATTTTAAATCAGCACACACCATTCAGAACTGTGTGGGAGAGAGTGTGGTCTACGATGTGAACTGTGATCTGTGGTTGATGGCAAGGCCCCAGGATGTGTAAATCCATTGAGGATGATGGGCTACACTTGCGGGAGACGTTGGTGTGGGATGTGGTGGGAGGTGTGGGGGGTGGGGAACATGGGAGTTCCTGTGGGTTCCATGTACTATTTGGGTAATCTAAGCACCTCTTTAAAAAAAAAAAATATATATATATATATATATATATATATATATATATATATAACATTTTTGTAAACAAATGCACATATATGCATATATATTTATATATCATTTTACAAATATTGATATGTATTGTGAAAAATTTGACTTTTATCCACAATAAAAAATAAAGAAAGAAAGAAAAAAAGAAGAAGAAAAGAAAGAAACAAAGAATCAAAGAAACAATGAAACAAACAAAAAAAAAGAAAATAAAAAAAATTCAAACCCACAGCTAACATTGTACTCAATGGTGGAAAACTGAAAGCTTTCACTTTTAGGAGAGAAACAAGACAATTATGCCCCTCATCAACACTATTGTTCAATATAGTGCTGGAGGTTCTACCTAGAGGAATAAGGGAAGGAAAAGAAATAAAAGGCATACAACTTTGAAAGAAAAGAAGTGAAACTTTCACTATTCACAGATCATATGAACCTATAAATAGAATGTTCCAAAAAACTATAACAAAGCTACTAGACATAATAAATGGGTTCAGCATAGTGGCAGGATACAAGATGACTACTTAACATTCAGTAGTGTTTCTATACACTAGTAATGAGTAATTTGAGGAGGAAGTCAGGAAAAAATTCCATTTACAATAGTGAAAAAAAGACTCAAATATTTAGCAATAAATTTAACCAGGGAAATAAAGCAATTGTATTGAGAAAACTACAATGCATTGCTAAAACTGATCAAAGAAGGCCTAAATTAATGGAAGAACATTCTTTGTTAATAGATTGGAAGAACAAATAGTGCTACAATGTCAATTCTACCCAAAATGATATACTGATTCAATGCAATCCTGATAAAAATTGCAATAGTCTTTGTTTTTAATTAAATGGAAAACATAATTATCAAATTTATTTGGAATGGTAAGGTGCCCTGAATAGTGAAAAACATCCTAAAAAGGAAGAACAAAGTTGGAGAACTCTCGCCTTTGGATATTAAAACATTATCTAGCTACAGTGGTAAAAATAGCAAGTACTAGCATAAAATTAGACATATTGACAAATGAAATTGAATTGGTGGTTCAGAAATAGAGCTGAACATTCATGGCCAAGTGACTTTTGAGAAGGTTGTCAAGCCCACACACCTGTGGCAGAACAGTCTATTCAAAAATTGTGCTAGTGGAACTGGATATTCATATCCAAAACAAAGAAAGAGGACCCCTATTTCACACCTTATACAAAAATTAACTCAAAATGAATCAAAGACCTAAGTATAAATGTGACAACTATATAACTCCTAGAGGAAAATGTAAGAAAACATCTTTAAGACCTGGCAGTAGATGAGGTTTCTTAAATTGTAAGATTTAAGAAAAAAAAGCATGAGTGATAAAAGGAAAAATGGATAAATGAGACCTCATCAAACTTAAACACTTCTGTGATTCAGAGGATTTTGTCAAGAAGGTAACAAGTTAAACCATTCAATGGGAGAAAATATTTGGAAAACTCATATCTGATAGTGGTTTGTTTTCCACACTGTATAAATAGATCACATAACTCAATAATAAAAGAGTAAGAAATCCAATTTAAAAATGGGTAGAGACTTAGGCATTTCTCCAAAGAAGAAATACAAATGGTAAAAAAGCTCATGGAAACATATTCAACATCACTAGCTATTAGGGAAACACACATCAAAACTACAATGTGATATAATCTCACACCTAAAAGAATGGTCATTAGTAAAGAAAAAAAGTGCTGGAGAAGATGTGGAGAAATAAGAACACTCCTACCCTGTTGGTGGGAATGTAGAATTTTTCAGCCTTTGTGGAAGATAGTTTGGTGGTACTTCAGAAAGCTAAATATAGAATTGCCCTATAACCTGGCAATCCATCTACTAGGATTATATCTAGAAGAAGTAAAAACAGTAATGCAAACAGACATTTCTCACTGATGCTCATAGTGGCATTAATCACAGTTGCTTAAAGCTGGAAACAACTCAAGTGTCCATAAAAAGATAAATGGATAAACAAAATGTTGTATATACATATGATGGAATACTCTGCTGCTGTAAAAGGAAATGAAATTGGCACACAAATGATAACATAGATGAACATTATGCTGAATGAAACAATCCAGACACAAAAGGACAAATATTATGTGGTCTCACAGATATGAGCTAAATACAAGAACAAACATATAGAATTAAGACCTAGAGTAAAAGTTGTTAGGAGATAAGATGGGCTGAGAAAGTGTACTAATGTTAGTGTATGTAGAATTTTTATTAGCTTGATTTTAAAAAGTGTGGAAATGATAACACATTATAGTGAATACAATTAACATGGCTGTTTTATAAATAGGATTGTGGCTGAAAGAGGTAGTATAGGAATAAAAATGATAATTGAAAGAAAATTAAGGAATAATTACAGGACTGAATTATATACTGAACCCAGAGGTGGATGAGGATTGTAGTTAATAATACAAATATAAAAATATTCTTCTATTCCTAGAACAAATATATGTCACTATTAAAAGGTGGTAAAATTATGGTGATACATGGGGAAAATATAATTAACGTAATTTATGGGCTATAGTTAACAGTAATATAGTAATATTCTTGCTTCAATGACAAACAATAGGTACTATATCAACACTAAATTTCAATAAGAAATGGTATGGGAATTTTTATTTTCTACTAAGGAAGACATTAAAAAATTTACTGAGGCAATGGCTATACAACTGTGTGATGAAAGTCAGAGCTTCTGAGTGTACTCTTCGGATATGTTGTTTAAGGTATGGGACTATGTAACACAGTGAATCATGTAGTGGAAGATGGATTGTGGTTAACAATACAAATAGGAGAGTGTTCTCTTACAAAATATAACAAATATACAATACTATTATACAATGTTAATAGTAGGGGGATATGGAAAAATATACCAAATGTATACTATGATTCATAGTTACTGTTTACTGTTATGTAGATCATGTTCTTTTCTAATCTGTAACAAATAATCCACAACAGTGTAAGGTGTTGGTGTGGTGCTGATGTATGGGAATACTGCACATTATATACGATTGTTTTATAAGCTCACAACTTCACTAATAAAAATATATATTTAAAAAATAAAAAGAAAATAAAGCACTGCTAATATGAAAAAAATTACACGCTGTAAAAAAAATAAAATAAGTTTGGAAAGGAGAAAAGAAGAGAAGAAGGCAAAAAGGAAGCAAACTTATAAATAAAAATAATTAAACAGATACACAGAATTTGAAATACGATACTCAGAAGATTAAAAAATAAATATTTGAGAGTCTTAAAAATGTGTTCTTATATGATTAAGGTAAAACACTTTCTTTGGATCAAAAGATTGTGGGACATGTGGTAGTACACAAATTATTTCTTAAATTTTATTTTATCCAGGTTTGTGTAGTGAGTTTTATTATTTGCTATAAACACACTTAAGGTATTATTAAAGTATAATTTTGTATAATTCACCAGTGATTACAGCTATGCAACAATCTTTCATATAATTGTTTTAATGTATCTGCTGTAATTGTTAGACTCGTGTCAGCTTGGCAGAAAAAAGTGCTTGGTTATTTGGTCAAGTAAGCACTGGCCTACTTGTTACAGTGAGTATATTTCATGGACTTAAATCACTAGTAAGTTGATTGAATCTATGTATGATTACATTTTACAATCAGTGAAGGAAATTATATTTACAATCAACTAAGGAAATTGCCTTTCGCAATGAGACATATGACCCAATCAGTTGAAGGCCTTTAAAGGAGAAGCGATGATTTTAACAGTCAGAAAGGAGAATTTCCATCTCTATTTCAGTCTTTCAGCTTCCCTTAGGGAATTTCTTTAAAAACTTTCATTGAAATTCTCAGTTCGCAGCCTGCCCTACAAAATTTGGACTTCTATGTTCCATCTGTCACAGGAGAAAATATTATAAATTTCATTTTTACAGATATCTCCTGTTGGTTTTGTTTCCCTAGAGAACTCTGACTAATAGAGCTTATTACTAGGAGTGGTGAGAAACAGTTTCTTTAAAATGGGGTTTCAGAATTTGTTCTGTGATTTTTGCAATTGCTCTTTATGCTGATTAGATTCAAAGGCACAAATAATTCTATTTTCAATAATTAAGATGTGACTGATATTTCATGTTGTGAGTTGACAATAGAGATATGAAAGGTATAATGATGTTGACTGGTTGTTCCTAAATAAGCTGGATACAGTTAATTTACAACTAAAGTGCTGCTTGGAGGATGCTTGAAGGATGTGAAAATATTTACGTATGCCTGGAAATAAAATCCTGTTTTCTGCAGCTGCAGACTTGAGATCTCTGAAAATTAGACCCAGAGTCTCATTGTGGAGTAGCAGAGTTACAATAGAAACTAAATTCTCAACCTTGCAGGGTATCTACTGTTCAAGTAAGGGCATTGACTGGGAAGAAATGGGACCATGAAAATTGGAACGGGGACATATGGGTTGATAATGATGTCAGAGGGGGTTTTGAAAACCTAACTTTTGCTGAGTCTTTGACATATAAATTAGTAATGGATTTCCCTGAGGAAACAGCCACCTGACCTCCATCCTGCAGTAAGGAAACACTCATCTAACCTCAGCTAGCCTTGAAGAAACATCCACATGCCCTCCAGACATTTGTCATAATATTGCCTGCAGAGACCTTTATCAACAGTCCTACCTACAAGATATTATACTGATCCATTATATTGATGATATCATGTTTACTGAGTCTAGAATAGCAACTACTCTAGGCTTATTGGTAAGGCATTTTTGTGTCAGAGGATAGGAGATAAATCTAACAAAAATAAAGGAGTGAGGGGGAAGATGTGGCTCAAATGGTTGGGTGTCCATCTCTAATATGGAGGGACCTGGGTTCAATCCCCAGGACTTCTGGTAAAATAAAGAAAAATATAGAAGGTGTGCAACCCACCAGACCCCATGCGTGGGTGCGCCGTCATGCCCTGTGAGCAGGCATGCTGTCACAGCCCACAAGTAGGCAAACCTATGGCCCTGCAAGTGAATGAGCCCCCGGGCCCTGCGAGTGAGTGAGGCCCCAGGTCCCATGAGTGGGTGCACCATCAGGCCTCGTGTGTGGCCTGATGAGACTCCAGGCCCCACCAGCGGGTGAGCCCCCAGGCCCTATATGTGGGCACACTGCCAGGCCCCGCTGAGCCATGCAGCAAGATTATGACATAACAGGGGAGTGACACCAGGGAGAGCCAAGAGGAGATGCACCGAAAAACCAGGAACTGAGGTGGCACAGGTGGCAGAATATCTCTCTCCCATATGGGAGGTTCCCAGGACCGAACCCCAGTGAAGACAGGAGGAGAAGGATGAGAAGAGAGGGCAGGAAACAGACACAGGGAATTTCCCAGTGAATGGACAAGAAACAGCAAAGATGGGGGGGTTAAAATGGATAAAATGTAAATAAATAAATAAATCTTAAAATATATATATAAGAGAAAATATATAAAAAAATAAAGGGGCATTCCACCTAAGTGAATTTTCTAGGTGTCGACTGGCATGGGGAATGCCAATATATCCCTTCTGAAGTGAAGGGTAAGCTATTGCATCTGGCTCCTCCTATTATCAAAAAAGATACACAGTGCATAGTTGACCTCTTTGGATTTTGGAGACAACTTATTCCTCATTTGGTTCTGATACTTCAGCCCATTTACTGAGTGATCAGATAGGCTGTTAGTTTTGAATGAGGACCAGAACAAGAGGCTCTGTAACAAATGTAGCCTACTGTGCAAATTGCTCTGCCACTTGGGTTATGTGATCTAGCAGATTCAGGGCTGCTGGAAGTTTCAGTGGCAAATAAAGTTGCTTTCTGGAGCCCTTAATAGGACTTTATAAGAGAATCACAATACAGACCCTTAGGATTTTGGAACAGGACCTTCCTATCCTCTGCAGATGACTAACCTCCTTTTGAGAAACAGCTTTTGGCAAACTATTGTGTCTTAGAAACCTAACACTCAACTATTGACCACCAAGTTACCATGAGACCTGAGTTGCCTGTCATGAGTTGGGTATTGTTTGACCCACCCATCCATAAATTTGGGCATGAACAGCAGCACTCCATCATAAAATGGAGGTGGTATATACAATATAGGGCTTGAGTGCATCCTGCAGGCACAAGTAAGTTACCAAAGGAAGTGTCTCAAATGTCCCCGGCCCCCACTTCTGCCACATTACCTTCTCTTTCCAGCCCAAAGCTACAGCCTCTTGGGGAGCTCCATAAAATCAATTGACTAAGCAAAAACCTGGGTCTGGTTCACAGATGGATCTGTACCATATGCAGATATGACATGAATATGTACATTTGCAGCACTGCAGCCCATTTCTGGGGCATTCCTAAAGGGAAGTGGTGAAGGGAAATCCTCCCAGTGGGCAGAACTTTGAGAAGAGCACTCGTTTATTTTGCTTGGAAAGAGAAATGGCCAGGAGTGCATTAATAAACTGATTCATCAGCTGTCACCAATGGTTTGGCTGCATGGTCAGGGATTTGAAAGGAACATGATTGGAGAATTGGTTGCAAAGAAGGCTGTGGAAGAGTTATATGGCTATACCTTTCTAAGTGGGCAAAAACAGAAGATATTTGTGTGCCACATGAATGCTCACCAGAAGGTGATCTCAGCATAAGAAAATTTTAATAATGAAATGGATAAGATGACCTATATTCTGGATACCAATCAGTCTTTCTCTTCACTCCTCTCATTACCTAATGGGTTCATAAAAAATGTAGCCATGGTGTTAGGGATGTAAGTTATGCATGTGCTCAGAAACATGAACTTAACACTCATGAAGGCTGCCCTGGTTATCAACACTGCTGATAACACTGTCAAATCTACCAGTAGCAGAGAGCCAAATTTAGTCCCTGATATGGCACCATTCCTGGAAGTGATCTGCTGCATACTTGATTACAGCTTGTTTACCTTGGATCACTCCCTTCATGGAAGAGGCAACAATTTGTTCTAACATGATTAGACACATACTGCAGATATGGGTTTTTCTTCCCTGCTTGCACTGTATCTTCCAAAGCTACCATCCATCTACATAAAGAATGCCTTATCCACCATCATGTTATTCCAAATAGCATTGCTTCTGATCAAGAAAACGACCTTGAAGCAAATTATTTGGGAGAATGGACACATGTTCATGGAATTCTTTGGTCTTACTATGTTCCCCATTATCATGGAACAACTGGATTGAAAGCATAATGGAATGGCCTTTTGAAGACTCAATGACAGTGCCAACTAGGTGGAAATAGCTTACTGGGCTGCGGCATTTTTCTCCAGGAGGCTGTGTGTGCTCCAAATCAGCATCCACTCTATAGTGCTGTTTCACCCAGTATTCACAGGTCCAGGAATTAAGGGGGAGACATGAGTGTGGCACCACTCACTATTACCCCTAATGATACAATAGAAAATTTTTTCTTTCTATTCCTGAAACATTACACTCTGTGGTCACAAGTATTAGTTCTAAAAGGAGGAATTGTTCCACCAGTATACACAACATTTTGATTTAACTGGAAGTGAAGACTGCCACCTGGAAACTTAGGGCTCCTCACGCCTCTGAATAAACATACAAATAAGGGAATTATTGTACTGGTTAGGGTGATTGGTCCTGACTACCAAGAACAAAAAGGACTGCAGCTACACAATGGAGGTAAAGAAAAGTTTGTCTTCTATACAGGAAATCCCCTAGAACATCTCTTTGTACTACCATGCCCTGTTATTTAAGTCAATGGAAAATGCAACAACCCAATTCAAGCAGGACTATTGATGACCCAGATTCTTCAGGAATATAGGTTTGGATAAGCCCACTTGACAAAGAACCAAGACAGCTTAGGTACTTGCTGAAGGTAAATGTAACATGGAAAGGGTAGTGGGAAAAGGTATTTGTCTGGTTTTGTAGAGAATTTCCATTTTCATGTGAAGCTTAAATTTCAGTCTCAATAGATCTCCTGGGCATGTTTCTGAAGATCCTCGCTGCACCACTTTTATTTATCCAGGGACTTGCCCCCTAAATTTCAGCCATGGTAATGACCCCAAGTTCTGATCTTTGTCTCCACATATCACTGCATATCACTGACTATTTCATGCTTTTGTGGGCTCCTATTTTCTGTGCTGAAGTTCAGAAAGCTCATGCAGACAGAAGTGATAGTAATGGCTGAGCTTATTTGTTCTTTTCATTGATCACAGTCCAGCATTGCCTGTTCTTCAATGCCCAAAATAATGATTGCACATATGTTTTCTTTTTTAGAGATTATTTATTATTTCATTATAAAACATCAACTCACAAAAATTTTAAAAATATTGATTGGAGAGTAACACAATAGACATTAAGAACATCTTTAGAAGAATATTTCCGAGATCTCAGCAAGAGAAAATGCTTAAAATTTTGTGGCAACAGTGGACATTAAGAGACTTATTAGACTCTTATTAGACCTATAATATAAATGGCACAAGCCTTTTGAAAAATGATACGTGGTAGCCAGGGATATCAAGACCTTAATTTATTTTTATTACTCTATATGTATCGAGTTAATTTTTAGTTGAAAAGTATGGTGTTTTCTATGGAATATCATGAGTTGATTTAAAGGATTAATTTTTTTTCTTTAAGAAGTTCAAGTGAAATTGATGTTAAGTTGAAGTATACAGGGATCTGGTGATTTTATAAATGTGAAATTGTTCGTTTTTACATTAAATTTAAAAACAATTATTGTTTTCCTCAATATTTTTGTTTGTATTTTTTCTCTTGTTATTTCCTCAATATCTTCAATCATATTATGCATCTTTAGGTTACACTTTGCATTATTTTATGTTTTTCCAATGTTTTTATTGCCACACAAATCAATGAAAAGTCAACATATGTGACTTAAAGTATATATCTGTTTATTTTTCATCTAGCTATGCCACAAAACTACATTAATTCAAGTTTATGTAGGTAATTGATTATGCTTTTCATTTTGGCAAATTCAAAAATGTAGTTTTTGCCCCTCAAATTTGTATCCTTTCACACTGCTTTACTAAAACTTTCATACTTAAAGGAATTCTTCCACAAAGAGAATAAGTACAGTACAATTGAAGTATAAATTATGATTGCCATTTTTTCAGTCTGAATACCATACTCTGAACCAAAAATAAAGTTTTAGCATAAGCCATTTTTAATATTGATTCCAATTATCAAGTGAAAATAGAAGTATTGGTAGGCAATGGAGTTAGGTGTATGCATATCTTAGGGAGATCCTCTGAGCCACCTCCTCTTATTCTATGCAGCATGAAAATATTAACAGAAAGCTGCAATAAGCCTGCAGAGAAAATACCATTAAAGATTAAGGCACCTTCATTATGAGGGCATGTATTGTTCTACAAATAAAATTTTCTCCCAACAAATGATTTCTGTTTGTGTGTGGACAAATGGAAGTGTTGAAGAAAGTATTATAAAGAACATGGTCAAATGACCATTTGCAGAAAAGAGGATTGCAGCAGTTTCAAATATTCTTCCTTGTTTTATTCTATATTTTTTCTATGCCCTTCAATTTTTCCTCTGTTTTGCCCTATCATTTTCTCATTATATCTGTTAAAATATCATACCCATACCAAAGAATTCATCCATTTAAAATGTACTGTTTGACAATGCTTATTTATTCACAGATTTTTGCAACCATCATCATTATCTAAGTTTAGAACTCCCTCCTCAATCCAAAAGGAAACTCAAGACTTTTAGCAGTCATTCCCCACATCCCCCCAACTGGAACCCATCCACCACAGTCCTTAACCACCAGTAATCTAATTTCTATTACTTGCCTATTCTGGATATTTCAAGAAAATTGAATGTTGCAATATTTTGAGACTGGTTTATTTCACTTAGCATAATGTTTTCAAAGTTCAATATGTTGTAGTACGTGCTAGGATTTTCTTTTCTTTTTTTTTCTTTCTTTTTATTGCCAATTAATATTACATTGTGTAGCTATTTCAAAATGTATTCACCATTCATAAGTTAATGGACATAGATTTTCCCATTTCTTTGTTTATTAAGAAAATTACTTTAAATATTCATGTGTCTTTTACTAGGTGGACTTATGTCTTTATTGTTTTTCATATGTAATCAGAAATGGATTGCTGGATCATGTCATAACTCTATGTTTAACACATTGAGTTAATGCAAAAATATTTTAAAATGTTGCTGTGGCATGTTACATCCCTACCATCTGTGAATGAGGATATAGCTTCTCCACATTCTCACAGACACTTGATTTTCCTTTTTATTAAAATCTTTATAGCTGTTGTGAAGTGATACCTCCTTGTGTGCCCCATTAGTGCATTTCTGGTACAATTTTGGTAACTTCAGCTGAGAAATTTTAAAGACTTAGAATGAGTCAAACCAAATATCTCTTCTGCCATGTCATTTTATTCTGTGAGTCCGTGCCCACAAATGTGGTGGGATGCAACTCCTACTGATGTGGCCCAGTCAAAGCCTTAATCCTTATTTAATCAAGTACAAGTTAAACCTCTGAATCCAATCCAGTCTAATATGCACAGAGGAACAGACCACTTCACAAACATAATCCAATATCTATTTTTGGAATTCATAAACAATATAAAACTTCTACACTCCACCCTCTGAATTCCAAAAAGACATTACAATATTCAAAATAACCTGATTTCAGTAACAATGGGTCACCTATAGTTTCATAAAGCTGCAGGGAATACTTCATTAGATGTCAAATTCTGAGAGTCTTTTTTAAGATGACTATTTCTTCTCCCTTGGGCCTCATGAGGACCCACCCTTTCCGCAGGCTTGCCAACAGCCATTTTCTTTGTTCCACACTCATCAAGCATCTGGGTGGGTTGACCAAGGTATGGACCTTACCCTCTAAGAGCATTGGGGAGATGGTCACACTTTACCCAATGTTTGGGTTAGAGTCTTAATCCCTTTAGTACAGTGAAGTGAAGACAATATCCTCCCTAACTTTTGGCATACAGGCCTAATCCTCTCAGATCAATGAGTTGGTGACTTGGCTTTCCCTAATCCATGCAGGACAAGCCCACCCCTCTCAGACCACTGGGGTGTTGACCTCAACCTCACTAATACCCAGGGAATATGTTCCACCCTCTGTTCCCTGGGCTGGCAAAGCTCTCTCTGAACAGAAGGTGGGAACATCCACCCTCTTCAACTGCCAGAGAAAACTCTCCCTCTCTGTACACATGGGTGGGGTTCCTCTCTTGGCCCAAGGTGATGCCCTAATTCCAGATCTCAGCTTCCATGGTGTTTCTCTTAAAGCTGTTTCCCCTTCCATCTTTCCCCTACATGTCACTTTTAGTCCAAACTGACAGTGGTTTTGTTCATACAACTTTCTCAAAAACCTTGTTGGTTTAGCATGTGAGAAGCTGAACTCCAAGCCATCAGACAGTAAGATTTTCCACAAGCCTTTAATAGATAATTGCATTTTCAATCCTGATTTACAAGTTCCATGTTTAGTCAATTTCTCAAATCAGGCACTGTCATCTGAGGGCTTGCTTTCCAGAGGCCTGGAATTTCCAGAATCAGTTTCTGGCTTCATTGTGCCCAACCGTTCAGTCCTAAGCTTATCTCTCTCATCTAGCATTTTGCTATAATCTGCAAGGAGAAACCAAGTTGTATTCTCTGAGTTTACTTTGGAAAACTCTTCAGCTAAATGCCAAGGTTCACCATTTTCAAATACTGCCTTCCATTAAACATTAGGAGTTAATCTTGCTAAGTTCTCTGCAACTTTAAAACACGAATCACGTTTCCTCCATTTTCCAATAATAGCTTCATCATTTACTTCTAAGGCCTCATAAAAAGTCTCTTTAGAGTCTATATGACTATCAAGAGTCTCTTCAAAGCAATTTAGACTTTTTCCACCAAACATCTAACAATTCCTCCAAAAAATACCCCTTACCCACTTTCTTAAAAATATATTTTTATTGAAGTATATCATTCATACATGAACACGAATAAACAATGTGTATAGTAAAGATTGTGAACTTACAAAATATACATAACATCATACAGGGGTCTCATACATCACCCCTCAACTGACACTTTGCATTGTTGTGAAACATTTTTTATAAAATTTGCAAGAGCATTGTCAAAATATTACTACTAACAATTGTCCCTATCTTCATTTGCTGTCCTTTTCCCCCAACCACCCTATTTTTTTAAAATATTTTTTTTATTACAGAGGTTGTGAACTTGCAAAACAATCATACACATGTGTAGAATTCCAATACAATACCTCTTCATCAACACACCACACAGTGGTGGAACATTTGTCACAGATTATGAGATAATATCATCAGACTATTACCACCAACCATGGCCCATAGCATATGTTTGGCACCCTTTTCCATACCTCTTCATTATCAATGCAGAATATCTTTGACATTGATGAAAGAATATTATAGTATTGCTGTTAACCACAGTCTATAGGTCACACCAGTTGTAGTTTTCCACATTCCCACCACCCTGCAATAGTGATGTACATCTGCTCTAGCTCACAGAAGGACACTCTTTCATGTGTACCCTCAACCACAATTCTCATCCACCTCTGGGTTCACTCTTATACCATCCTTTTCAGCCACAATCCCTTTTATAAACCAGTTGCTACTCAACATAATGTGGTACCACCAACTCTATCCATTCCCACACTTTTACAGTCAAGTTAATTAAAGCTTCTACATACATTAAGCATCAGTAGTCTTCTCTTCTCTTATCTCCTAATAACCTTTTAAAGATGTTTCTGGCTATTCGGGGCCTCTTACCTTTCCCGATAAATTTGATAATTGTGTTTTCCATTTGTTTTTAAAAATGCTGGTGTAATTTTTATTGGGATTGCATTGAATCTGTATATCAATTTGGGGAGAATTGATGACTTAATGATATTTAGTCTTCCAATCCATGAGCATGGAATATTCTTCCAATTATTTAGGTCTTTTTTATTTCTTTTAGCAATGCATTACAGTTTTCTGAATAGAAGTGCTTTTCATCCTTGGTTAAGTTTATACCTAATTAATTGATTCTTTATTAGCTATTGTAAATGGAATTTTTTTCCTGACTTTCTCCTCAGATTGCACATTATTAGTGTATAAAAACACCACTGATTTTTCCATAGTGAACATGTATCCTGACACTCTACTAAAATCATTTATTAGCTCTAGCAGCTTTGTTGTAGATTTTTTGGGACTTTCTAGATATACAATCATATCATCTGTGAATAGTGAAAGTTTTAATTCTTCCCACTTGATCATGATGAATAATTCTTTTAATGTGTTGTTGGATTTAATTATCAAGTATTTTATTGAGGATATTTGTTCTGTATTCACTAGAGAAATGGGTTGATAATTTTCTTTCTTTCTTTCTTTCTTTTTTTTTTTTGTAATATCTTCATCTGGATTTGGTAATAGGGTGATATACCCTATTAGAATGAGTTTGGTAGCATTCTTTCTTGTTCAATTTTTTGGAACAGCTTGAGTAAGATTGGTATTAAATCTTCTTTGAATGCTTGGTAGAACTCTCCTGTGAAACTGTCTTGTCTTGTTCTGGGCTTTTCATTTTGGGGAGCTGTTTAATGACTGTTTCAATCTCTTTACTTGTGACTGGTTTCTTGAGGCCTTCTATTTCTTCTAGGGTCAGTTGAGATTGTTTGTATATTCCTAGGAATTTTTCCATTTTGTCTACATTGTCTACATTTTCACTTGTTGATTTCCAACTTTAGTCAATCATGATCAAAGAAAGTGCTTTGTATAATTTCGATTTTGATTAATTTACTGAGATCTGCTTTGTGATCTAACCTATGGCCTATCCTGGAGAAAGATCCATGAGCACTTGAAAAGAATGTATATTCTGCTGTTTGGGGGTGCAATGTTCTGTATATGCCTATTAAGTTTAGTCCATTTATCATGTTATTCAAGTTCTCTGTTTCTTTATTGATCCTCTGCCCAGATGTTCTACCCAATGAAGAAAGTGGTGTATTGAAGTCTCCAACTATTATTGTAGAGATGTCTATTTCTCCCTTCAGTTTTGCAAGTGTTTGCCTCACGTATCTTGGGGCATTTGGTTAAGTGCATATACATTTATGATTGTTATTTCTTCCTGGTGAATTATCCCTTTTATTAATATGTAATGTCCTTCTTGCTTTGAAACTATCATCTGATATAAGTATAGCTACCCCAGCTTTGTTTTTGGTTACTGCATATGTGGAATATCTTTTTCCAACCTTTCACTTTCAATTTATTGATATCCTTGGGTCTAAGGTGAGTTTCTTGCAGACAGCATATAGATGGCTTATATTTTCTTATCCATTCTGTTAGTCTGTGTCTTTTGATTGGGGAGTTTAATCCATTAACATTCAATGTTATTACTATAAAGGCAGTTCTTATTTCATCCATTTTGATCTTTGTATTTTATCTGTCAGTTTATTTTTGACACTTTTAGTTACTGTTACTGATATACTCATCATTTCTAGTCTCTCTTCCAACCCTCTATCTCCTGTCTTTTCTTTTCAGGCTGTAACACTCCCTTTAGTATTTTCTGCAAAGCTGGTCTTTTTGTTATAAACTCTCTCAGTTTCTGTTTATCTGTGACTATACTAATCTTATCTTCATTTCTGAAAGATAATCTTGCCATATATAAAATTCTTGGCTGGCAGTTTTTCTCATGCAGTATCTTTTTTTTTTTTTTTTTTTTTCCAGGTAGAACTCTCTTTTTTCCTTTTAATTGAGCACTTAATTCACAGCATTCTCTCTCTTGGCTGTTACTCTGGTAACAATAGGTACCCACCTCTCAAGCATACTGCACCTGAGCCGGCTGAGACAGAACCAGTATTAACAGGCCCCAAACCAGGGCTTTCCGAATAACAAGAACAGAGCTAACCAGCCTTTCCCTTCACTTAGAGATGGTGAATCAGAGGGTTGAAATCTCTACCTTCTAAGAGTAGAAAATCTGGAGTTCAATGCAAAAACAGAAACCAAAATATATCAGGAATGAAGTATATTTAATAACCTCACAGTACCTCCTCATATACAAAAGGTCAAAATGCTTTTTAGAAATAAATATCTGAAAATCTGGCCTCTTTAATTAGGAACGACCCCATTCCGGCATTTTTCAAAGGAAGGCGTTTTTGTTTCATTCCCCTTTGGGAATGAAATGTACTAAAAGGGATATGATGGGTCAGAAGAAATCAACTCACGCACAAGAAACGCTTCTGTGTGATGATCTGTGGTTGCTGAGACTATTCAGCACATTATTTCAAAGTGGCAAAATTTAGGGCAATCTAAGAAAAGAGAATTCAAAAGTGGCAGCTACATGTGCTGATGGGTTTACATGGGACACACACGCACAAAAGCCCCATCTTTTCAGTGTATTTGTCAAGGGGCCAAGATCTTGATCATCAAAATAAGTTATTTTGTACATTACAGTGCACAGAACAACAGAAGGAAAGATACTTGGTTGGCGAGCAACTGAAAGGCATTTTGCAAAAGGTCCTTATCAATCTGAAATGGAAGGCCGAGAGCCCAGGGCCTCGTGGCCTTCATTAGATTGACTCCTCCTCTTTGGTTGCGGTGGTGCCAGCAGCAGCTGCTTCCTCTACACCTTCCGCTGGCTTCTTCCCTTCCTCTTCCTCCTCATCCTCCTGGGGATAGAGGTCTGGGTATTTCTGTATGCATTCCTGCATGGCCCGGAACTGGTCTACACAGTTTGACCCCTTGACGTCCTCCGTGCTGTAGTGGAAGCAGGAAAAGGCCGACTTGAACTGTTCCCCACAGGGGCCGCTGGTCATGCCCCCAAGGCACGGGCAGTTCCAGTTAATGTCCCCATTTGGCAGTATCAACCCGTGTTCCTCGTACGGATCACTGGGGTCATCTGCCACCAGCTCTGCACTGCTTGGAGTTTCATGGTCTTCTTTGGTCACAAATATGATTCGATCCTTCCCTTCTTGCCGGCAGTAGGCCATCGCTGCAGCCAGGCGCTCGGAGCTCGCAGCTGCAGCAGCGGCAGCTGCTCCACGCCGTGACCTCTCTTATGGTGGCGCGTGCGGCTCGAGGACTCATGCAGTATCTTAAAAATATCATACCACTGCTTTCTTGACTCCATGGTTTCTGATGAGAAATCTGCACATAATCATATTGGGTATCTATTATATATTATGCTTTCCTTTTCTGTGCTGCTCTCAGAATTCTCTATTTTTCTCTGGCATTTGACATTCTGATTAGTATGCAACCAGGAGTTGGTTTATTCAGATTTATTCAGATGTGATTACGTTATGTTTCTTGAATATGGATATCTATGTCCTTCTATAGGGTTGGGAAATTTTCCACCATTATTTCTTCAAATATTCCTCTGCCCCTTTTTCCTTCTCTTCTCCTTCTATAACACCCATGACACGTATGTTTGCATGTCTCTTGCTGTCATTTAGTTCCCTGAGACCCTATGCAATTGTTTTTCATTCTTTTCTTCATCTTTCTTTTGAATGTTCCCTTTTTGAGGCCATGTCTTTAAGCTCACCAATCCTTTCTTCTGCTTCCTCAAATCTGCTGTTATGTGCCTCCAGTTTACTTTTAATTCATTTATTGCACCTTTCATTCCCATAAGGTCTGGTATTTTTCTATGTATGCTTTAAAATTCTTCTTTGTGCTCATCTAATATCTTCTTAATATCCTTAATCTCCTTAGTTATCTCGTTGAACTTATTAGCAAGACTTGTTTGAAAATCTATGTTTAGTTGTCTCAACTCCTTTATGTCATCTGCAGGCTTATCTTGTTCTTTTAACTGGCCATATCTTCCTGTCTCAGTATGGATTGTAATATTTTGTTGGTGTTTTCACATCTGGCTTGCTAGATGTGTTTATTCTGGGTGCAGTTTCTCCCTTTAGTTTAGGGCTTTCTTGTCTTTTCTCCCTTGCTGGGTGTGTAGTAGGAGCCCAGCATGTAGTTGGTGCTGTAAGCTATGGAGGCTGAAGCTGTCCACATTGCCCCCAGAATTGATGAAGCTTCTCCCACCTTTCTCCTCTGTCAGAGGAAGGGACAGAGCTGCAGCTGTGTATAGTAATCCAAGTTGGGCAGATAAGACTATCTGTAGTTGCTCTAGACAGATAAAGCTTCACACCCCTTCCTACCCTGCCTTGGGTGAGGATGGAGTTATAGTTTTAGGTAGCAATCTATGCCATGTGGGTCCAAAATGACCCCAGTTGCTCATGTAAACTCATGTAGCACTAGATCCCCTCCCTGCTGGGGGTGGGAATGGACCCTCTGGAGTGCCCAACAATCTAACCTGTGTGGTCTGAATACACCTGCAGTTGTCCTGAGAAGCTGAGGGAGTACTGTCCTTTCTACCCTTTAGGAGTAGAAACAGAACAACCAATGACCAACAGTTCAGTCTCTGTATGCTAAAAGTACCCACTGTTGTCCAGAGTGGTTGAGGAAGCCCCAGTCCCCTCCTATACTATTTGGTGGTAGGGGTGGTTCTATGGGCATCCAACAGTTCAGTCCCTTTAGGCCAAGAATACTGGCCATTCCTGGAGATGCTGAGGAAATACCAGCCTCTTCCTATCCTATTAAGGCATGGGGTTGGATCCACAGGCACCCAACAGTTCATTCCCTGTGGGCCAAAATAACCTGCCATTGTCTGGAGAGGCTGTGAAGACACCAGATCCCTCCTATCCTATTGGGGGGGGGGTCTATCCATAGACATCCAATAGTCCAGTCCCTGCGGGCCAAAATTTTGCCATTACCCAGAAAGGCTGTGGAAACACCAGCCCCATCCTTTCCTATTGGGGAGTGATGGTGGACCCACATGTACCCACCAGTCCAGGCTGTGTGGGCCAAAAACACCTGTAGTTATCCAGAAAGGTTGGAAAAAAACAGTCCATCTCTTGTCCTATTGGAGATAGAGGTGGAGCCACAGGTGCCAAAGGTCAGGTTTGTGCAGGCCAAAAGTGCCTGAAGTTGCCCTGAGAGTTTGTGGGAGCACTAGCCCTCTCCTATCCTATGGGGGGACAGAGGTGGAATTGGACACAAAGGCACTCAACAAACTAGTTCATATGGGCTGAAAACTCCTGCTGTTGCCAAGAGGGTCTGAGGGTACTCAGCACCTCTCCTATCCTATTGGGGTGCGTGCATGCAGAGCCAGGTGACCGACTATTCAGTCTGTGCCAGTGGAGAGCATTTGCAGTTGCCTGGATAGCCTGGTGCTGGTTCCACCCGCTTCTGGAGGTGGGGCTGGAGCCTAGGCTAGGGATATCATCTGATCTTGGTGGAAAGAAGCCAGTCCCTAACTTCACTGGATTTTCAGTCAGCCAGGCTTCTCCTCATGCTGGGGGCAGTCAAAATGGTGACTAGCAGACTCTATCCAACTTGGACAGGCTCAAACCCAAGCTGTTTCTATGATTATGCTTTAGCCAGCTGAGTCCACTAATCAGTAGCTGAGGTTGGTGGACAACTGTCTCTTCCTCCACTGTTTATGGGAAATGGAGCTTCAAATTCCAGCCACAGAATAGCTCCTGAGGTGACTTGCACTACTAGAGTAGGATGGGCACCGGCCTCTGTTGGATGGCTTGCAGCTTCCCAGAGAGGTGGTGCAGGTTCCCCCAGCTTCCTCCCTGCTGTAGGTGGGGCTGGGGTTTAGGCTAGACCTGCAATCTGACCTAGGTGGAAAGAAGCGGTTCCTTACTAGCACTGTGATTTTCAATCAGCCCCACTTTCCCTAAGACCAGAAGTGGAGTCAAAATGGTTGCTACCAGCCTCCTTCTGACCTGGAAAGGCTCAAAGTTTAGTTGTTCCCAGGATTATACTTCAGCCCACGGAATCCACCAATGGTAGCTGAAATTGGTGCCACACCATGTCCTCCCCCCCCTCTTTTTGGGAAATGGAGCCTCCAATTCTAGCCATGGAACAGCTTCTGAAGTGGCCTGTGCCACAGGCACTGACCTCCACCATGTGGAATCTTCTCTGCAATGACCAGTCTCCCCCCTCCACACCCCCAAGGATGTTACAGGACACTCCTCCAGTCTTCTGGGGCCCCCAAACAGGTGCCCCAGGTAGTTCTGAGTGACCACCAACTGCCCTGAATCATGAGCCGACCCCAGGAGCTCCCCACTCTGCTGCTATCCTGGCTTTACACCTAAATAAAATTTAAATATATCTTTTATGGTATTTTGCTGGTGACTTTTTAGTTAGGGCATTTCAAATGACTAGCATAGTGAGACTATTAGGAGGTCTGTGTTAAATAATATTTAGAACAGTGTTATGCATTTTAATTGCTCAGTGAGTTTTATCTTTATTGTAGGAAATATTGGTTTTCCCTACAACTTCATTCTGGATGAATTTTTTGTTATGCCTTATCGGCCTACTAAATATAATTAAAATCAGAACACTTATTCTCAACTTCATATAAACATGTATAATATGTATGACATGCCCATCATTTGGTCTTTAAACCATGTTTTTCCAAACCCAATGAACAGATTACTTTTCCTACATTTTCTCTTAAGAACTCTTCCCTTAAAGTCAGACATTTTTTTCCAAAAAAACAAAAAGATTCAGAGAATGTTTGCCCATATCAAATTTTACTAGAAGTTAAAAGGATACAGACTAAAAAAATAAAAAATAAAAATAAAAAGATACAGGCTACTGTGAGACAAAGGTAGAGTCTGAAGTCTGCAATCACCAGTGCAGATGTCCAGGTCTTCCTTACCATATAAATATGGACCACGGACCAGGATAAACAAATGGTGTGCCCAATCATATATGAGTGACATTATCTTACAAAGAGTTAGTTGTTTATGGTCAGGGAACATTTCCATTTTATACTACAGTAATTTTATAGCTGGAAATGACATGTATCATCAGGTCATATACATGTATTGGCTAATTCCAATATCTTTTCCATAAACCAAAGAAAGAAGCCTGATATATACTCCTAAATACATTCCATAGATGAGAATTTCACTTATCTTTAAACTAGAAACCACAATCAGGACATCTCATTAGAATAATTGAAATAACATTTAGACCTGATTATTTCTCCTTACATGTTGTATCCTCAAGATTGGAATGATTAGCCACAGGACTAGCTGATAAATCTGTCCTTTCTCAGCCACTCATAGGAGTAGGCACATGCAGATAGGTCAGTGTTAAAGATTTCAGAGTATGGTAGGTATTATATTTCCTCAACTAGACAGATAAAAGTTGAGGCAAAGACCTTGCACATATTATTAGAAAAGCATTTCAGCTGTTAGAAAGTTGATAAAGATGCTTGCGTCTCTATGGCACCAAACAAAATACTCATAAGGTAAAATATGCTATCTTAATATTGGCTCTCCAATTCTTAGAAGGAAAATAAGCTGTGGTGGTCTGAACCTGGAAAAACATGCTATTAAATCTAATCCATTCCCCTGGCTATGAAGCCATTGTAAGTAGGATATTTTCATGAGGCTACTTCACTTAAGATGTCTTTGAACCATACCAATCAGGATAGTTATTAACCATATTCTGGAGTCTTTATAAGTGGAATGAATTCAGACATGAGAAAGAGAAAGCCACAGGAGGCAAGAAGCTGGTCCCAGAAGAGAATGGAGAGATGAGAAGAGGCAGACATGTACCCTGCCATCTGAGAAGCTATGGGTCCCAGGATCCATGGCAGATAGTCTAACACCACAGTCTTCAGGGAGACAGAATTGCCTTGATGATACCTTAGTTTGGACTTTCTTTTTGCCTCAAAATGTAAAGAAATAAATTCCCATTTATTAAGCCAAACCATCGCATTTGTATTTGCTTGAACAATCTAGGAAACTTAAATAGATGGATTGGTAAAATAAGGTATTCTCACATGTAGAATTTAAAATTAACATTTGTTACCTTAGCTAATATTGGAGGTAAAAATCTAAATTATCAAATAATTTTATGTGTATAATTGTATTAACATTGCATTAACCAAATAGTATCCACATGACTGTATGTGGTATGGGTATTATTTTAGAGTTTCACTATGCAAGGGATATCACATTGTATTGTTTTTTTTATATCAAACCAATGTGATTCTGAATATTACAAGTTTACATCAGCATGGTGTAAATCAATTTGCCATTATAATTGGGGCTCTGCATTCTAACTTAATGAACTCTTTCTGGATGCCACTAAAAGTTTGCTGTTGTTGGTTTTTTGTCAGCTAGGCTGTTCTTTTTATATGTATTATTACTTCTGCTTCCCTAATGAAAGAGATATTTGTCAAGGTTAGAAAGGTCTCCTTGTTCCAAAATATGAAAAAATATTCTCCCTCATTTCAGTATGCTCCAATGATTAGGTTGCTCTCATTTATCACTGCAGAACAATGGTTTTCATCCCTTCCCTGCTACTGATGATTTTTTTTTCCTTTGCTTAAAACAGTGATGCAGAACTTCCAGGAAGATGGAGTTTTAGAGAGTTGAAGAGCTCACTTCTCCCCCAGGAAAAGAGCTAGAAGGCAGGCAGCATCTGTCCAGAATAACTATTCTAGGACCAGGAGACTAGTGGAGGCCTTGGCAGCACCCAGAACAGAGAAGGGCAAAGAGAAAGACTCTGTAATGAGGATCTGTAAGCAATCAGGGCATCTGCTGCTGCTGGCACCCAAACTCCCTCCTTGGAGCAGAGAGCTTTGGTTCTTCTGGTCCAGGTGGGTGGCTACAGACTGAGAGGGCTTCAGGGGTCCACTTCCCCAGGAAAGGGGAGAAGGAGGGAAACTGCCAATTGCTGATACCACTTTTGGCCAGAAAATTTGGTCTGCTGGATCCCACCATTTCCACACTTCCTGGGAAGGTGGATCCATATCATTGTCTCCACCCAGGAACAGCAGAGTGCTAAGGATAGCTTGCTTTATCAAACACCCTCCTTACTGACCAAGTGTGGTTGCTGCCAACTTAGAAGGAGCAGAAATCTCCTTGAGAAAAGGGAATTCATGCCAAGGGAGTAGAATGTCAGAAAGTTTGAATTGTCAGGCTTGATCAGAATAGCCCACCCAAGTAGGATCTTTCCCACGAATTGCTTCAGCATTGCCCACCCAAGCATGGTTATAGAGAACATATTTCCTCCAGGAACTTGAGGAGTGAGGATTGCTGAAGACCACCATCTGGTGGCAGGCCAAGAAAGTGCACCTAAGGGAATAAAAATTAAAAGGCTATTTGGTGACTCTACTGTCATCAAGGCACTTGAAAATAGGTCTGCTCCCCATTAGTGAGATTATTTTAATCAGTTAAACAGGACAACTTTTAAAACAATAGAATTAGTTGAACCAAAAATCAAAAAAGCATGGTAACACAAAACAACCTACTAAAGGCCTAGGCAAGATAAAGAAACTGCTTATCAAAGTAACCTCATCATTATAATCAGATGGCTAGACATTGGCAAAAAATTATAAGCCAAACTAAGAAATAGGAAGATATAACCCAGTCAAAGGAACAAAACAAAATGCCAGATGAAACACAGGATTTGAGACATCTAATAATGACATTCAGACAAATCTCCTAAATCAGTTCAAGAAGTCTAAGGAAAATATGGATAAAGAGATAAAGGATATTAAGAAAACACTGGGTGAGCACAAAGAAGAATAAAACAAAATGTATGTGAATGAAAGACACAATGGATGAGATGAAAAATACATTAGAGGCATACAGCAAGAGATTTGAAATGGCAGAAAGAAACAGTGAATTGGGAGACAGAGCAGGTGAAATTGAAAAAGATGGAAGATCAAATAGAGAAAAGATTGGAAAAAATAAGCAGAGGTCTTGGAATTGAATGACAGCATGAAGTGCACCAAAATATGTGTCACAGGCATTCCAGAAGAAAAGAAGAGGAAAGGAGCAGAAAGATTGTATAAGGAAACACTGGCCAAAAATTTCCCAAATTTTATGAAAGACCATAATATCCATATATGAAATGAGAAAAATACTCCAAACAGAATGAATTCAGATAGACTAATTCTGAGGCCATACTATTCAGAATACCAAATGCCAAAGAAGGTTGTAAGCCAACGCCCATATGGGCAAAATCTATGATAAGGTGGAAGTCATATTTGTGCAGTGCAGGGGCATGACAGTGTTGTAAGGATATTATTGGGATGGGTGGTGCTGGGGAGTGTGGATTGGACTGTCCATGGAACTGGGAGAAGAGTTGGGGTAGGGAGCACATGAACACTGGGGATTTGCAGGTATGTGGTTGAAGCTACAATTTTGGGAATGTTTTTTGGCATTAAGACAGGGGAGGGTTACTGGTTCAAAGTGCTGGATGTGGGGGGACATTTGGGACAGGGTGCACCTGGGCAGGCTTCTAGGGAGTGTTCATCTTGTCATAGTGTGTTTTATCAGTGGATGGAGACCCACATAATGAGCTGGAAGGTGTTGGACTCCTATCCTGGGAGTCCTGCTGTGTTTTCAAATAGAGGGGCTGGAGTCTCTAGAGAGCATAGGCAGTGCCTAGTAAGGAAGGACAGACCGGTATGTCAGACCCTAAATGTTGTTGCAAGTAGTAACTATGAATCTTGTTCTTCAAGGAGTGAAGCCTAGTGGTTGCTATGGGCCCCAATGGGAGGGGGAGGGAGGAATAGAATAGATGGACCATGGGACATTTAGGGGGTGATGGAAGTGTTCTACATGATCTTGCCATGATGTATATAGGCCATTTTAAATTTCTTCAAAATTTATAGAAGTGTATGGTCCAAAATATAAACCATATTGTAAACCATTGATGATGGTTAGTAGCTATGTTTCAATAGTTGTACATCAGTTGTAAGAATGTACCATCCACATATAAAATGTTATTAATAGGGGACAGGGGGAAGGACGTTGGGTGTATGGGAATCCCTTATATTCAGTACATGACTTTTTTGTAACCTGAAACTTCTTTAAAGACAAAATGAAAAAGTAAACACTGGGTGAATAAACAGAAGAAAATGTTACTGTACATACAAGACAACAGATCTTACAGTGATGAAAGACATAATATCAAAAAATTTTTTTCTTAAATATTTTTTCATTATTTTTTATTCCAAACTTTTTTTAAAAATTTAAATATTTTTATTTTATTTCTTATTTTCAAAACTATCATTATTATTTCATTTTCTTATTAATTGTATTTGGTTATTTTGTTGGCTTCATTTTTTAAGAAGTTTTGTATCACAGAAGGGTTACAACGTTGACAGGGGAGGATCATTGGTGCAGGGTGTCAGTGATGGGGGACACATGGGAGGAGGTTCACCTGGAGCGTACATATAAGGCAATGACTAGTGAAGGAGGATGGCACATTGTTAGGCCCTTGATATTAATGACTGTACTTATGAACCTTTACTTTTGAAATTGTAACTCAGTCTAGTATTATAGGTTACCTAAGAGTTATCTCCTGAAAGTTCCTTGTTGTTCAAATGTGGCCTCACTCTAAGCCAAAGTCAGCATATAAATACATTACCTTCCCCCCAGCATGGGCCATTACTCCCAGGGATGAGTCTCCCTTGCACCGAGGGATTACTACCAAGAACCAACAAGCACTGCCACTGGAGAAAGACCTTGACCGAAAGGGGAAAGGTAAAGACAAATGAGTTTATATGGCTAAGAGACTTGAAAAGTGAGTCAGGAGGTCATTCCAGAGGTTACACTTATGCACATCTCAGCAGGATCCTATTGACTGCCAAAGTAAATACTACCTCAAATAACAGGGCTCCTGAGGACTCTGGGGACATCCAGATACTGCTGTCAGGACAGATAGCTCTGGAGTTTGATGCCTTGCCAATGGACCCTACTTTGGAATTTATGCTCCCCAGTGTGACAGAGATGGACTCAGTTGTGGTTTCCCTACACATGGCTTTTCTGAACTTTCTATTTGAACCTATAATTAGTACTAAAGTTCTTAGGTATTGTGTAAGAGACATAAATCTTTGGGGTTTCCTTGTACCAGCTTGGCCCTGAATCTCAATGGAGTTGCAATACCTACACTCCAGTTCATTGGACTCACCCAGAACAACTAACAAGGAGATGATGATGGACAACAACCATCACAAGGAAATGAGAGAGTCTACAACTACAAGCAAGAGAGTACCATCCATCTGCCCTATGGGATTGAAGTCCCCTCTCAATCAGAGGTAGAGTGAGCATCACCGTCTCAGAACCCTCAGGTTTGGGGAATGAACTATGGTCTAAAGTAGACTTACTGGTATTCTACTACAGACTTATTGTTATTCAATTATTGTAAGAACTTATATGAATGATGTGGAGGCAGTGGCCACTGGAGGTTCTGAGGGCAAAGAGAGGAAAAAACAGGAGTAATATGGGGGCATTTTGGGGACTTGGGAATTGTCTTGAATGACACTGCAATAACAGATATAGGCCATTATATATCTCATCAAAACCTACACAACTATGTGAGAGAGAGTCTAAACTACAATGTAAACTATTATCCATGCTTAGTGGCAATGTTCCAAAATGTGTTCATTAATTTTATTGAATGTACCACCCTAATGAAGGATGTTGTTAATGTGGGAAAATGTGAGAGGTATAGGGAGCAGGACATATGGGAATCCCCTCTACTTTTTATGTAACATTTATGTAATCTAAGTGTCTTTAAAAAATATTTTTAAAAAATAGAATACAGAAAGCAAGAAGAGAAAAGCAATCCATTACACACAAGAGATGTCTAATAAATGTTAGTTTGGGTTGCTCATCAGAAAACATGAAGGAGAGAAGAGAGTGGTAGGATATTTTTAAGACACTAAAAGAGAAAAACTGCCAGGCAATAATTCTTCATCTGGCAAAATTGCCCTTCAATAATGAGAAGGAGTTTAACATATTTACAGTTAAACAGAAAACAAGAGAATTTGCAGAGAAAAAGCCAGCTTTACAAGAAATACTGAAGGGAGTTCTGCAGACTGAATAAAAAAAAAAACAGTAGAGAGAGGATTGGAGGAGAGTGTAGAAAGGAAGATTATCAGAAAGGGTAATTAAAATGATAAAAAAAAGTTATACAAAATATGATATATGAAAGCCAAGTGATAAAATAGTTGAATAAATTAATGATTTTACAGTAACAACATTGAATGTTAATGGATTCTATTTCCCAGTCAAAAAATTCAGACTGACAGAATGAATAAAAAGTATGAGCCATCTGTATTCTTTACACAAGAGACTCACCCTAGATCAAAGGATACAAATAGACTGAAAGTGAATGATTGGAAAAATATATCCCATGACAACAGTAACAGTAACCTAAAAATTTATAAAATTTTATAAAATTTATAGTGCTAAATGGCTACATTAACAAGGAAGAAAGAGCTAAAATCAAAGACCAAACTGAACACCTGGAATAGATGGAAAAACAACAACAAACTAATCCCAGAACAGCAGAAGAAAAGAAATAACAAAGATTAGAGCAGAAGTAATTGAACCTGAAAACAAAACTAACTAAACAAACAAAAAAACAAATCAAACCAAACCAAAGAAACAATAGAATCAACAAGACCAAAAACTGGTTCTTTGAGAAGATCAATAAAATAAACAAATCTTTAGCTAGACTATCAAGGACAAAATGATAGAAGATGCAAATAAAGTCAGAAATGAGGGGGAGGCATTTCTGTGGACCCAACAGAAATAAAATGATCATAAGAAGATATTATGAAAATTTATAAGCAACAAATTAAAGAACTTCATTCCTAGAAGAATTAAAACCAATCCTGCTCAAATTCTTCCAAAAATTGGAGAGTATGGATAACTACCTAACTCATTTTATGGAGCCGTCATTACCCTAATACCAAAGGCAGCTAAAGATACTACAAGGAAAGAAAATTACAGACCAATTTTACTACTGAATATAGATGTATAAATTCTCAATAAAATACTTGGGAAAAATACTTCAAGAAAATGAAGTAAATCGAATCCACCTGCATATTTAAATAATTATACACCATGATGAAGCTTTATTCCTTGTATCCAAGGGTGGTTCACACTAGAAAATGAATTAATTTAAAAATCCATTATGACAAATCAAGGGGGGAAACCACATGACTATTAATGAAGAAAGGCACTTGACAAAATTCAGCATCATTTCTTGATAAACCTCAACTCTTATCACTGTGTTTTTGTTTCTTATTAGACACTGGTCTGTGATGTGTCTAATCTACTGCATGTGATGGGAGAGTAGCTGCTGACTCAGAGCAACTCTTATGTTTAGGAGCTTTGATTCTTCCACCAAGAGCAGAAAGCATGTATTCCTCAGACATTGCTGTGTGCAGAAGCTGACCAAGAAAGAGAGGCACAGAGAAAAGAAAACATTGATCTACCTTTCCTAAATTTGGCTCCATCCTGGGGGCCTCCTTAAGGACAATATAGGCAGGTTTGATTCTGGAAATATTCTGCTCCAGTGGATTAGAAGGAAAGACTGAAGAAGTAAAAGAATTAGGACCAGGGACATCTCTACATGAATAAGAAATGGTAGGGTACTAGAGAAATAATGTACCAAAGACATTACCGTAGATATGTTTCCCCAATTTCTCCTTTCTTTATGTATCTATACATGTCAGTTAAGTAATGTGATCCTGTAAGACAGCACAAGTAAAATGAAGTTATTCATAGGAATACAAAAAGGTGGCATGTGAAATCATTTGCTAGTGTATTATGCATAGAAAAGACTTGGGAATTATTTCTGACTTACACTGAGAGAAATGTTTGCCTGGTAAATTTCCACTGCTATTATAGTGTGCTAACAATTTTGAATCTTGACCAATCTGTTTGATCTTGGGCAAGTTTAGTCAATTTTTCTGTGCTATGGTTCTTCTTCTGAAAAATAGTGATATTATTTTATAAAGTTGTTAGGAGGATAAAATTAGTAATTGAAAAAGGACATGGGGTAGAAGTGAATATTTTGTAAGATGGTAGTAACTTTTTTACATTTAAATGCCCATGGGAGCAATCTAAAAGCTAAGGAGTAAGAGAGAATGAAAGAGAGAGAGAGAGAAGAATGAAGAATGACCAAGAAGAAGAGAAGAAGAAGAGGAAGAGGTGAAGAAATGGGAAGAGAAAAGAGGGGAATAGAGGGGAGAGGAAGGGATGGGAGGTGAGGAGGGATATAAGTACAGGAGAGCAGCATGTGTAATATATACAGATATCTAATGGAGAGTAATAACTCATCTTCATCCTTCCTAATAGGTTCTAATTTTGTTTTAGGATCAGGTGACCATGTATTTGAGTAAATTTATGTCCACATCAGGCGATAGATATGAATATGGATTAGACTAAACTAATTATGTTCATGTTATTTACATTTACAGTGATTGATCTAGGGATAGGCATGTGATATAGTTATAGCTGATTACATAAGAGAGAATAAAAGGATGGAAGTCCCTGAATATGCTTCTCTGTTCTTAAAAAGAGATTCATTGAAGAAAACTTTCTCTTTTCTGAACAATGCTTTCTGCAAGGGATGTTGGAATTGTCACCAGCCGAGACCACTGAGCTTTTGGATGGGGAATTTTTAGACTGTCACAGCTAAAATAATATACAATATTTGAAAGGGCCTTGAAAGATTTTTATTGAATTTTATGTGAAACTGCTTTTATTACTGGAGGATGTAATATTATTTTAAGAACTGAAATTCCTACATATCCTGGGTTATATCATACTCATTCCAGGTGATGGGGAAATGAATGGTAGAATTTCCTTACTAAATCTTATTAAATAGAAATGATAAATCAAATACATTTAAAAGAGGGACCCCATTGCATAGTTAAACAGGTGACCACAGTTCATTTGTGCTTACTTTTAGATTCCCCTAAGGAGTTTCTTAACCCCTAGCTGAATGAGTACCTCCACATAATCAGTTATTGAAGGACACCTAACAAACAGCATAGTTTACAGATGATACCTCAAGTGCTCTGGTTCATCACTCAATCTGGAAAGTAGAAGCAGAAAAAGAGGGAAGAGATAATTTATTCAGTGGGAGAATTAAGAGCAGTGTTCCACATGGTATCACAGGAAATGAATGACAATAATACTGATATGATGTAGATTTTACCCATCCTTTAGCAATAGCCAATATGTTTTGGAAAAATGTTCTTTCGGTGATGGGAATATGAAAGGAATCCTGGATGAAGTGTACAGTAAAGTGTCTGGGTAAATATTCACTTAAATGGTAAGAAGAAGTAACTTTTCTTTCTGATAAGAAAGGTTATCAAAAAGGGTAAAAAAGGAACCCTATGATTTATAATATAATATAATATAGTAGAAAAATGTAAAATTACATTGGTGCCTCATAAAAGGGTGTAGTGGCTTGAGTAGGACTTTTGATCTACTTAGTAAAAGCTATGTGACCCACATCTTTTACTATGGGTCTTAATCCTCTTACTGGAGTCCTTTATAAATGGAATGAATACAGATAGAGAGAAAGTCGTGAAAGCAAGAACTTGAATTTAATGAAACCTAGACGGGAAGGGAGAGACCAGCAGATGCTGCCATGTGCCTTCCCATGTGGCAGAGAAGCCAAGGATCACCAGCAGCTGGTCTTATAGATAAAAGCATCACAGCAATGATGCCTTGATTAGGACATTTTCTCAAATCTGCAAGCTAATTCAAGCAGAATCATTTCATGGTATATGTTTTAACCAGCCTAGGAAACTAAAACAGAGGGTAAAAGAGAAAAATAGTATTAAAGTTATATTTATAGATATCCATAAGAGGGAAACTATTCTCACACAGAAGCTTCCCCCTTCAACTGCTGTTGAAGTCAAAGGATGAACTCCCTGACTTGTCATATCATTTTATGCTTATTAATCATATTAGATTGATTTCTCTTTCCATGTATTCCTCTTTGATTATTGCTCTCAAAGTGAAAAATCAATAATCAAAGTAAAGAATACATGGAAAGAGAAACCAATTTAATTTTGGGATTGACTAAGTGGACTCACACACTTAGCGCCAATGTCTGCTGAGTGTACCGTGGAAAGCTTTTTGGCAAACTCAAGGTAAATGTTGGTAAACAATACCTATATGACATTATCCTAGATAATTCAACATTTTGGGGTCCAAAATAAATATTTGAATTGTGCTTGAGCAATACATATTAGGAAACAACATGTTTAATGGCTAAATTATCATTGGTCAAAACACCCTGTGATAACCCTCATGTTTGCACAGCTCTAGGAATTCAAGCATAATTAGCTCTTCTGAGGAGAGCCATACTGAGGAAAGGACTTATTGACACTTTTTGGCCACTTAGAAGGGATGCTATTTTGCAGGTGGAAGTGAAAGATCACAAGCAACCTGGTCAGGTATGACAGTTTTAGAAAAATAGATAAAGCAATCTCAGCAATATGAATACAGCATTCCAGGAAACAAAGATGGAAAATGTCATGCACATTAATACAAGAGGAACTGTGAATTATGTTCCTTAAATGCATTCATAGGTAGTGCAAAGGCAATGGCTTGTGATCTTGGCAGGAGAAGTACAGTGATGAATTTATGGGAATCCTTTGATTATTGGGAGAATGTATGAAGAGATATAATGAGTTTTTTAGGTGCTCTCTAACTGCCAAGGTCCCATAGTCAACTAAAACTATAATGTGCAGTTGGTCAGAACTGAAATCTATTAAATTTTACTAGAAATTTACTGGTTAGTGGAAGACAGTCATTAATTAAAGGTAAAGTTAATTAGGGCTCCCATGTCAGTGCAGTCTTTTAGTATGAAACAGGGCATATGGCTAGGCACCAAGAAACTCAGATCCAGAATTGACTGAGACTTGGCACCCTATACTACAATCCATGGTGAATGTGATAGAATCAGTTTTGTTTGAAAAGACAAGAAAATACTATAGTAGTTACAAATGACTTTTTTGTAATAATCTTAATGTATTTTGTGTAAACTGTTATAACTCATAGGATCAATGTGACTGATTTTATTAAAATTATGATAATACTAATATTGATGATTAAATGTATAGGAAATTAAATTAAAACTACTGCATGATGCTCATCCAATGAAATATGAAAGGTCAGAGAAGGAACAAGTGTTAGTTAACAATTAAGTAATTGATAGAATAAATCAATATATGCATATCTTCCATTAAGTTAAAATCAAAATAGTGAGTGGAGGTAAAATAGTTGACAAAATTGTGCATGATTAGGAATAAGCTCATGCTGGAATATTTGGCAAACTGAAATGCTTTCTAAAAGCAATACCTGCACCTTATTTGATGGTACAAACTATTAGCTTCTTGATAGTTATCGATTTTTCTGCTCTATAAATAGAAAAAAATATGTAGGAGAAAGCATGTTCATTAGTGATTTATTAAAAAGTCTTGACTGTATTCAGAGTATGTTCTATATATGATTGAGTTATCCCCCCTCCCCAAGATTGCCCCCATGTATGTTTGCTCGTTGTTGTTTTTTTTTTTTTGTAATTTTAAAACTTTATTTAAATTATAATTGCAGGATTTAATCAATATAATTCACTCAACATCATCAAAGGACTCATCCCAGCTTTAATAAATAGGCATAATGCATTCAATCAATTGTTTTTAATCATTGTCTGTTTCTTATATGTTTGTTTTTTCTTTAGAGGAGGCACCAGGAACCAAACAGGGACCTCCCATGTGGGAGATGGGCCTTCAACTGCTTGAGCCGCCTCAACTCCCCTGGATGGGGTTATCTTACAGCTCAAAGAAAGCACTGAGAACACCTTGTCTTGACCCTAGGCTAGGAAAAGGCAGTGGGATTTTGATGTGCTGTTTAGAGTCAAAATATCTCTTGGTAAATACAAGGGCAAGTTTTTTTTAGACAGTTTTCATCTGACTTAGGTGACTTGACCAGAGAGACACAAATACCTCTTTGGGGAAATATGCCTTGAACCTCTTAAAATCAACGTTTACATGCAGCCTCTTGGTGGTTCAACTGGAGACAAAACTTCCCTACATGTGAATAAGAACCCAGGGCTGGTTGTGCCTGGATGTCTCTTGAAAATCCAGTGCTTACTTGTACTCTGTTTCTCTTATTGCACAGTATCTTTTTCCTTAAAATAAATGCATTACCTGATAATGTTCCTTGGAGTCTTGTGAGTTCTTTCAAATATCCAGACTCATGAAATATTTGCAGGTGATGAATCCATTGCAAATATTTTTAGGATCAATAGGATAAAATGAGGAGGTAAAGGAGAATGGAATTACACAACTTTATATCTTTATCACTGTGCATGAGTTTTCTTTTGCATTGCCTGATCCAGTAATAATAAGTATTGGGCTAAATTTACCCAAGAAAGGTGGTACTGATAACTAAAATATCATATCCATGCAATTAAATTTGATAATTTGTATTCCTAAGATATTTTAAGTTGAGTCATAACTTTACCTCATGTAATCCATTTAAGGATAACTGTGAATGTGGTCCAAATACAAAATGACAAGGATAAGCCTGATATTTTTTCCCATCAAATTGTAGGATATTTGTTTGAAAATGTATCCAAAGACTATTTTAACAATGTTGCTCTTATATCCAGCCATGTTGAGATGGAAAATACAATGATGGGGGTAAAGTTATAGGTTAAAAGTAGTAATAAATAGTAACACTGGGTATTACCTCAAAGGGAAAGGCACCCATATGTGGATGATGATCCAAGAAAGAATGCAGTTATGCTATTTCCATTACCATTTTAGAAAAAGAGATAGTATTCTTAGTCGCCTCTCAGATATGGTGCTGATTAAAGCTCACTCTGAAAATAATCTGGAGACCTGTTTACTCCAGAGAAAAGGAGTTGGATCCCTGATGATTTCTAGGCTCTGCTGAAAATATCACCTTGGTTTATTTGGAGAAAAGAGATGTAGTGCCTTGAAGACTCAATTTATGAGTTGTAAGTTATGGCTTAATTAAGGATTAGTTTATAGATTATGAGTTATATTTAAATCTGCTTATTTTTCAGATGACTTGTGAAAACCACTAGAAAAATCTTACAGGGCATAGAATATTGAAAAACAAGGTTTCTGTGCCACCACAAATCACTATGATATGTTCTTAAACTGTCTGTACAATGGGAAGCCTATGACTATTAGCTGCCAATTATGTCAGAGATTCATTTTCTCCATAGAATACACTGTAGGTGATAACAGAGGGTATGCGTTTAAGGAATATAGAAATGGAACCAAGAGATAGCCTTGAGGTAGATGAACTTGGGTATTATTTAGTGTCCCAATAATACTGATACTTCCTCTCTGGAGATATACAAAGGACATTTATGGGAAGCCTTAGGGAATACCCAGTTGGAGCTGTATTGAGGATAGAGCATGTTTAATTGTTATGCTCATGAGGCATGCAATATTTGGAAGGAAACTTTCCTCAAATTGTACAAACCATGAAGATCCAACTGCAACAAAAGAGCAGGTGGTTTAATCAGCCCTTATCCCACCTTTCTAGATGTTCTACAAAGATTTTAGATGCTGATCATGGGGTACTGAGACAATCCAAAATGATTATCCAGAAGTTTATCCATATGAGAAAGACTTGTTCACTCAAACAGGAAAACTAGCAAGAAGATTTCCTCAAGAAGCATTGAAAAGCTAGCAAAAGTGTTGGCACACTTTAGTATATGATTGCATAATTTTTCTTCTGTATTTCCTTAAATCTTAGGTAAAGGGAACAAATGAGGTGTATAAATTCATGGTTTATATACTTCAGTTGTGAATGTGTTACACTGAAGCAGAAAGAGGCTTAATCTGATTTGATTTGGAAGGATTTCTATTGATCCATTTTACATTATTTGAGAACTAGAAAATTGCAAAAGCAATGCTGATGAGTCCTCTTTTTAACACCTAAATCTTTGTAATTATGAAGTTAGTCAGAGCATTAGTAAGGATAAAGTGTGCTTTGGTGTGGTAAAAAATGAATCCTGAAATCTCCATGGCTTAATATATGCAATGTTATTTTCTGTACATGCAAAATCCACAGAGGATTTGGGGATCATGTACGGCATTTGTCATCCTTGTAGTTACTCAGTAGTCTAGGTAGCTTCCTCTGAATAGCCCTGCTATTGCGTTGCATTTCTTCTAGGCTTGCTGCATAAGGGAAAATAGAAACTGCATCCTAGCACACTGGCCCTTGTAGGTTTCATCCTGTATGTAACACACATCATATCTGCAAGCTAGTCAGGTGGCCCTTCTTAAACAAAAGGGGGCTGAAAATATGGATAAGGGGTTGGAACATATGTATATTTGATGATGAGCAAATGTTTTGGTCACAATTGAGACAAAGTGTCCTCCAGTTCAGAATGAATTGTTTGTAAACTGCTACATATTAATGTTCTTGTATTATATATAAAACAAGAGATATAGAAATGGCTGAGAAGTAATTTGGGTTAATTCAGTTGTTACAAACATTGAAATGTAATATCAAAGTTAGGCAGGATATCTAGCTTGGGCAATCTGGACCCCCTTCTCTTATCCAGATTCATTCTCTTAGATTTGTCCTGTAAGTGACCACGTCTCAAATGACTGCCTATTTCATTGTTCTATTCTCTATTCAAATCTGAATGTGCAGACTTTCTGCCATGATTACTCAGATATCATAAACTCTCTATTTTTAGACCTATTAGCTAAGGCTGTAATCTACTCAATAAAAGTGTTTTGAAGGTGAATTTTGTGGGATTCCTCTGACAGGAAAATTGCTCACATAAGTATTCTACCTGGTAATATCATGTCAAGGTTGCTCTATGGCTGTACATGAAATAATTTAATATCCCTTCTTGGCTTTAGGCAGAGAAAATAATTTGTCTCAGCAGAGCCAGGTTACTATGTAATTGGTGCTTCGTGGCTTGTACAAAGCAGGAGCACTAATTTTGGGATGCCTCATGCCTTAATAATTTTCTCTTTTTCCTCCAAAACCATTAATTACTTGATGTTCCTTATTTCCCACAAAAAATTGTCTACACTGATGACAGAAATTGGGATTAACACAATGCATTTTTTTAAGAGAATATAAAATAAAAATGCTTGATTAGCCTGAAGGGAAATTTTGAACTTCATATAATGCTGATAGAAATGAAAAATAATATAACTCTTTAGAGGGATAATTGGCAATATCTAGCAAAATTGCAGCAGTCAACAATCCCACTTCTTAGAAAAATATCCCAAAGACATATTGACACATATAAAATAACACATATACAAGGATATTCATTGGAATATTATTTATATAAGCAATATATTGGCACCCAAGTATCCATTGATATGAGAGACTTTCTAAGGAATGAGGAAAATTTCTTGGTGTGATCATCAGACTGTGGTGTAAATAACACAATGCATTTTTAACAAAATTCTAATAAAACTTTGTAAATTTAAAGTACTTGGGCTATTGGTTACATAAACTTCACCTGAAGATTTGCAGATAATTTTTGTATAGAATATATAATACCATATATTTTCCAAACATTGTGAAAATTTCATTTACATTAACCAAATCCCATTGATTATTAATTTTTATATGCAATGAATTTTCTAATTGGATTGGACTAAAGTCACCATTTATGAAAGAGGAACCATGAAAGATTTCAGATAATAGGGGGATAAGATGTACGTAATCCACATATTCTGAAAATAAGGCCATTTATTTTGCTTTATACACAATTACTCTTAAAATATGAATAGATTTTATTTTATCTTATCTATTTACACACTTCCAAATTACTGGTAAAAGAACAAAAAGTCACTCTTTGACTCCAAAGCTTCCTCATTGCATTTTTCACCTCTGCATTTCCGAATGTGTAGATTAAAGGGTTTAACATGGGTGTTATCATAGTATAAAATAGAGCAACTGCTTTATCAAAGGGAAAGGCTGAAAGTATAAAAATATACAGGGCACAAAGAGTAAGACAACCATGGTAATTTAATATGTGTGGTGCAGGTGGAGAGAACCTTCTGCCATCCTTCAGAGCTGTGAGCTCTGAGGGTACAAAGGATGAGGACATAGGAGGTAATAAGAATAGAAAAAATGAGCACATATATGAACCCATGTTGGCGGCAACAAAGAGTCCTAGGATGCGAGTATCAGTTCAGGAGACTTTTAGCAGAGGGTAATAATCACAGAAGAAATGGTCAATGATGTCAGGACCATAGAAGGGTAACCATAAAAAGGATTTGAATCAGGGCATGAAGAAATCTCCCAGCCCAGGACACAGCCAACAAGAGACCACACACCCACCAGTTCAGTGTGATCATGTAGTGCAGGGGCCTGCAGATGGCCATGTAGCAGTCATAGGCCATCACTGTGAGCAGGATGAGCTCAACTCCACGAATTAAATGCTCCAAAAAGAGCTGAGTCATGCACCCATTGAAGGAGATAGTTTTCTTTTCAGCAACTCAAATATCATTTTGGGAGCTGTGATAGAAGAAATGGTGCCATTTATGAAGGACAAAAATGATAGGAAAAAATACATGGGGGTGCTGAGTCCTGGGCTTGTGGTGATGGTCACTACAATGAGTAGGATGCCCACAAGGGTGAGACAGTAGACACAACAAATAAGAGTTTCTGCATGTTTGGATTCTGTGTCAGACTGAGCAAGATGAATTCTGTCATGTTGTTCACTGCTCCATGAATCAAGGTTTGCATTTGGATAATTGATTTATCTGCAAATGACATAAGGATTACAATGGCATTACATAAATTTTGATCAAGAGAATAATATATTTATCAGATAAAATGTTTTCTGTATGATTGTTGGAAATGCTGAGCAGGTAAATCCTAAACTTAACGTTGGGTAAATTTTGCATCACATGTTGAATACATAGGCCACTTCTACACACATCCACAGACATACAGTTTTATGACTGTTGAATTCCAGGCACCTTTACTGAAATAATATATGATTGAATGATCTTCCTGTCACTGCCAGAGTATGCTCGCTCTCCCACAGAAAACAGGAATAAAAAAGGGCCTGTCTTACTGAGTAAAAATTAACAAAAGAAATTCCTGGAACTAGACTAGACAAACAGTGAACACTAAGTTAAACCATAGACTATAGTTCATAATACAATTATAAAAATGTGCTGTCATTCATTGTAGGAACTGATCCTCACCAATGCAAGGTACTAATAATAGGGTGGCATATGAGAATCCTGTTTTTTATGCATGATTGTTCTATAAATCCACATCTTCTCTAATAAATGAGAAAAGAATAAAAAATGAATGTTTAAGGATTTGAACCTTAAATTCATAAGAGTCTGTTCTCAAATGTTTATTCTATTGTCACTCATGCTGCTAAGGCTAAGTTGCCAAGTTTGTTTTACTTGATATTTTTAACTTGTTTCAGGGTGCCTATAAAACATCAGGTGAATTTAATTTGAAATTAGGGATGATTTAGTCATATTTCCAAATCAACTGGACTGAGAGAATATTTGAAACTGCAGTAAGATATATCCTGAAAGATTTGTGAGCTCATGCTACACTGACTCAAAATTGAATAAGAAAATCATAGATTCTTTATTGACCACCTATGGAAGAAGGATATCAGGAAGAGGATAAAACAGGCAGAATGATGCAAAGCTAATTTATTTGATACTCTGGAATTCATTATTTGGGAAACTTCTCTCATATGTTGCTTTCAGATAATTTTGCAAATAAAAAGTCAATTTAAGGTATTTATGACACATTCTTTGAATTTAATTTAAAAGCAAACAGGTACTACTTAGGCAAGAAAACAAAAGCATCAGGATTTATTGGACACATGTGTTCTTAGGATTGGCAGAGTATTTAGACTATTTTTTTTAAAGATTTTATTTATTCATTCATTTATCCCCCCCTTGCTGCTTGTGCTCACTGGGTCAGCTAACCACGCCACGCGGGTGGGCCTGCCTTCACCAGGAGGCCCCGGGAACCGAACCCAGGGCCTCCCATATGGTAAATGGGAGCCCTACTGATTGAGCCACAGCCGCTTCCCTAGACTATTTTTGTATTATGTTTTCACTGACTACTAGCAGCCATGTGCTGTGTATGGGACTAAGTCTTACTGAGCCTAACTTTTTTATATATATGTAATAAAGGAAAAAAGAACAAAGGACAGAGGAATTGAAGTATATTTTAAACTATGTCAAAATTTATAACCTAAAGCTAAAAGAAAAACTTTCCTCACATGTCTAAATTACTGGTAAAAGAAAAAAAGAGAGAAACCATATATCAGTATTTTTATCATTTTTATCATTGTTTAATATGAATTGAGTAAACAAATGAACTGAGAGAAAAAATAAA
This sequence comes from Tolypeutes matacus, assembly GCA_026826555.1. Taxonomy (NCBI): domain Eukaryota; kingdom Metazoa; phylum Chordata; class Mammalia; order Cingulata; family Chlamyphoridae; genus Tolypeutes; species Tolypeutes matacus. The sequence continues at coordinate 3,117,236 of JAKSZT010053902.1, forward strand.
AGAACAGATTAATCAGCTCAAGAACCTAGAAAAACAACCAATTAAGAAAGATATTTGAAACTGAAATCAATACAACAGACAAAAATATTAGATGATAAATAATTTCAAAAGAATATCAGTTTATAAAATACTATTAAAATCAATCAACGAGGGGACGAACAGTTGAAATACAGGGACTTCTTTGGGATTTGGAGGTTGTCCTGAGTACTGTTGTGGCAACGGATGTAGGCCATTTTAAATCAGCACACACCACTCAGAACTGTGTGGGAGAGAGTGTTGTCTACGGTGTGAACTGTGGTCTATGGTTGGTGGCAAGGCCCCAGGATGTGTAAGTCCATTGAGGGTGGTGGGCCACACTTGTGGGAGATGTTTGTGTGGGATGTGGTGGGAGGTGTGGGAGGTGGGCAACATGGGAATCCCAGTGGGTTCTGTGTAATATTTTGAGTATCTAAGCACCTCTTAAAATATATTTATATATATACATAAATAACATTTTTGTAAGCAAATGCACATATATGCATATATATTTATATATCATTTTGCAAATGTTGGTATGTATTGTGAAAATTTTGATTTTTACCCACAATAAAAAAAAAAAATCAGTCAACACAGATAATCAGAAGCAAGTATGGACCAATTTTCAAAAGACTTTAATTTTAAAATATTTAAAAGAATATTAGGTACAGTTCAGTAGAAGCAATAAAACTTTTTTAAAAAATGACTGGTAAGCATTTTTCAAAGCAAAGTAAATCTTCTCATGCCAGTCAGAAAATTCAAATAAAATAAAAGAGGGACTCATGTGCCTTAAAATATTATAATAAAACATAAATTAATACAAAACAAAAAAAGTAGCAATTAATAGGAATTTAATCTCTCAATGGAGTAGAACACCAATGGAGTTAAACAAAAGAAAGTGGTAAAAAGGACAAAAATGATAGATTCAACTACATGAAGTCATGAAACACACTGGAAAATTAGTTGCAACAAGTGTCACGACCATTATTATTAGAGAAAATACTAATTAAGAAGTCACTGATTATATGCATCTCTCTGAATGCATGTGGGGAAGAAGTAACAAGTTCATCCCATATTTGTAGAAAACACTTTCTGTGGCATTAGCAATCACTGACCCATCACTAACTACTGCTTTGCAAGTTCAGCCATCTTTGCCTTAAGTGTAGTGTTTCTTTACTTCAGTTAGTGACTTGAAGATGTATCCTAAGGGGAATACTAAGCACATCTTTGTGGGGTGTGTTTATCTTTGCTCTATAGGCTCACATCAGCCTGTGAGTGTGGGCCACCAGCATCCCAGCTCAGATAAGAATTTCTTGATAAAGAACTTTCCAAATTTTAGACTTCAAAAAAATTGACACGGAAAAACCTAGCCATTGAAAGACATCTTTTCCCAAACTTCCCTGTTGCACATCTGTCTGTCTTATTGTCTTGGTGACCAGATAAACTATATTAAGAAAGTCTCTTGATCTTTGTTATAACATGATTTAACGACCTGAAAATAGCAAACTAGTTAATGCAGAATAATTGGGGATTACAAGTACCATGAACTCAGAAACAAATGAAAGTTGTCCTGAGGTAGCAGGTCTCTGAGGTCAGCTCTTTTCAGTCCCTACTGTATATAAAGCCTGTGATGGACTGGTGATAACTCCTTTGTTCCCTCAAAATCTGGATGTAAATGGGCTAGCAATTCAGAAACAAATAACATCTGAGTCTCATTATCTTTAGGTGATATTGCAGGCTCAGTATTCCCCAGAGTCTGTCCTCATTAACATTTTCATGTATGACTAAATATTTAAAGAATATTGCTCAAGCACTAGAAAGAGTTAGGGATGCTCTGAACTTTCTGTTCCCAGCAGGTTAGAATTAGCAGCTTCATCCAAATTGGCAACCAAACAAGTTTATTCTGTTCTCTCTTGCGACTGTGGCATGTGTGACCAAAGGTGTAAGGCAGAGAGTCGGTGGCGTTAGGATAGCAGCATACTATCCCTGTGTTCTGGAAATCAACCTAGAGTCTGACAAGTAGGGCATAACTTCATTTAGTCATAGGAGAATGGATGCAAAACTTTATCAGAGTATTTAAAACAATCCTATTACCTGTCTCACAGAATCAAAGGAGGATTAAACAAAATAAAATGTGAAAACACATAGGCCATTAAAAACTGCTATTCTCCTTTTGATGCCTTGAAGATAGACACGTGCAGGCTGGAGAACCACCTCTCTAATATTAAAATTCTGACATGCTTAAGAGAAAATGCTTTGGAGTTCAATAAACTGCACCTCCAGGGATAGCTCTTCTACTTACTACTATGCGGCCTTGGGCAAGTTTCTCAGCTTCCTTATGCCTCATTTTCCACAACTGCACAAAAGGGATGAAAAGAAACCTATCTCATAAGACTGTTTTGGGCTTATAGGAGACCATACATGCAATATTTAGAATGGTGACTGGCAAAGAGTCAACCCTTTATTGTCTGTTGTCATCTTCTGCCTAGGAATAGAGAGTTCATGGTGTAAAAGTACCTTGGTCCTGGCAAAAATGTTCTCAGCTCATATGTGTAGCTTGTCTTCATTTCTCTAGTGGATGATAGGATTGTGGGCAAATGATGAAATTAGGAGAAAAGAAAAGCCAAGTTTAGAACTATTCAATAATTATTCACAAATAATTATAATTCTGAAATCTTTCTGGGAGTATTTGATCTCCCCTCTAAAATATCTAACAGTGAAGTTGAGATTCTCAGAAGAGTTTGTAGGGGATAAAGGAAACATGAATATCATTAGAATTAATATGTAATGAGCGCTTTTATATATGAGTCAATTTTCTAAGTGTGGTATTTGCTCTGATTCTCATATAATCCCCATGAGGAAGTTTTTTTTTTTATTTCCAGTTTATAAAAAAGCAAATTTTACCATGGACAAAAGCTAATAATGAGTAGTGCTCAGATTTAAGTACAGCATGATCTGCTTTCTAATCCTGAGCTCTAATCATAATGTTATTGTAATTTATCAGAAACTGATGCTGTGATGTGTCTACATTGGATGGGAGAGGAAATGCTAACTCAGACCAGGTCTGGATTGTTTAGGAACTTGCTATCACCAGGGGAATGCAGGCTTTACTCCTCAGTCACATACGATGCTCGGCAGCTGAAGAGGAAAGAGGTTGGAGAGAAGAGAACATCTCCTAACTTCCCATTATCTTTTATACTTCTGCTGTAAACCTGCCCAAGCATGGGTGTTCTTTGATTTTGTAATTTCTTTTTGGCTGGAGGATGTAATGGAAGTCTAAGCAAAAGATTTGACTTCTGAACAGGGGCATTCTCTACATGAATGGGCCATACTAGCATACCTGAAAGAACTGAAATTGTATAAGATTCACAATTTTTCCACTTTCTAGATATATGACTTTATGAATGACAATTAACTTATAAGGGCCTGTTAAAGAGACTTAAATAAAATATTATTATTAGGAGAAATACAAAAAATAGCATATGAAAACATCAAGCTAGTATATTTTGCATAGAAAATGCTTAGAAAGTATTTTCTGAATTAAATTGAGGGAAATGTTTTCAAGATGGACCTACTTAATACTGTGACACTGTTGTAATAATTTTTTGACTTCTTGTCAATCTGTGTCATCTTAGGCAAGTATCTCAACCACTCTGTGTCTCAGTTTCCTCTTCTGAAAAGTTCAAGTTTGCAAAATAAATAGTTGTACAGGGAAAAACAATATGAATGACATCATTCTACACACCAGAACCAATGCATTTGAAGAGACAATGGAACCCTATGTGAAAGAAAAATTTGTGAAAGAAAAATTGTCAAGCTATAATATATAATGTATGTTTTCATTCATACAAAACTAACAGAATTCATTGTCAGCACTCTCACAGTACAATACAGAAAAGGATGTTTTCAGGCAGAGGGAAAGAGATTCTAGATAGAAATATGGTTTATAGAAAGAATTAAGATCACCAAAAATGATAACTACATGAGATATGATTTTTATCATAATACTTATATCTCTTTAATATATGATTCATTATTTGTCCTGATGACTGTGACCTTTTGATTAATGATTCATTATATATTCTGATGTCTGTGACCTTTTAATTAATGATTGATTGTGAAAATTTAAGGGGGAAAAAAACTTACGGGACTGGATTCTCATGATTCTTACTCTCAGTTAAATGATTTAAAATACATTTATATAAACATTTCTTCTTTCATGAGTCACTAAAAGTACATAAAAGTATATAAAAGATTTGGAGGAATAGAGTAGCCCCTCTTTTACCCCACAAATGGAAGTTCACACAGACATAGATTGATGGTCTATGATTATATGAAAAATCTATTGAAAATTCACACTCAGCCAGCCCCTCCCTCTAAAATATACCTATAGGATGAAAAAGATAAACACTTTAGGAATGAGGAATTAAATTCCATTGCTTCTCCCTTAGCCTCCAATGTGGAATTCATTGCAAGCTTGCCAAGAATCATTTGAGTTGGTGTAATTCACATGGAAGTTTGGGTTCAGGTCATTCCTGTACTTAAGGAGATGGTGATGGATAAGGATGTGCACTCTAAGCCTACAGAAAGAGCCACCACTAGAAAACTTTCTTGAGCAAGAAATGAGTGTCCTTGAGGATCTACTGAAACACATACATTTACCTAGGGCATGGTTTTTTTTAGCCATATTACTTGGTTAGAGTTCTGTCTCCATAAGAGGATGTCAGTAAAGATGATATGAGACCAACATATAGTGAGAATTTCTAGCAATGGCTCAAAATATTTCCAACAACTCTAACTCTAAAAACTCTTAATCTATATCTAACACTCTCATTGTAATACAAACAAGAAAACTGGATTTTGTAATCCCCTCCATTGTTTTAATTATGGAGCAAAAACTCTCATTAAACCTTAATGGGACCCATAAACATTTTGAGGGTGCTCTGGTCATGGGAGGTAGAAGTAAAATTTCTGAGAAGCCAGGAAGGAGGTTTAAGCAAATCTAATTAATGTGTATTAAACATCAATTGGAGAAGGAATTGTGGGAACATGGCAACAGATTAGGGAAAGAAGTCTTTGCCCTCACAAAAAACAATGGAGAAACAGCAAAAGGTTGTCTGAGGGACCTGCTTTGGATGCCAGCAGTCCAGGACAATGCTTCACAGCTCTCAAGAAGGTGAGACACAAAGAAGTCAAAACAACAAATTGTGAGCTACTAAACTACATGGCCAGTGGAAAGGGTTCCCCTCACCCACGCCTGAGATATTCAGTGGGGATAAAACCCCTGCTCTTTTCATCTGACTGAAAGGGGAGCAGAGGACTTCCTCCTTGCCACCTGTTACAAGGGACAATGGGTGGGGCGTCAGAGGGCTTTTTTTCAGTGGTCAGCTGAGCCCACTTTGAATCTTGGCTCTGACTAGATGTAAACAAATGAAAACCAAGAAAGATACACCTTCACAGAAAGGTGTGGCAATGAGCACCATTTCAGAGCTGGTCTGGAAATTACATGGAGAGAAACTGCTTTTAGAGCTCTTTTTACACCACTCTTGGGAAAAAGTTTGTGACCCATTAGTGAGTCTCTGACATGATTTTGGTAACTTCAGCTTGACAATTTTAAAGACTTTACAGTTGAAACAAATATCAAAGGGCTGTGAAAAAATAATAAGACTAGGAAAGAGAGAGAAATTGGCCATCAGAATAAATTCACCAACATATTAGGTGCCTAGATATCAGCAAAAAAATTACAAGCTATACTAGAAAACAGGAAGAGATGGCTCATCCAAAGGAACAAACCAAATATCTTGAAGAGATTCAGGATTTAATACAATTACTCAATGATAATCACACAACATGCACAAAACATTTTAAAGAATTGAAATAAAACAGGACTGAAGAGATAAAGGATATTAAGAAGACCTGGGTGATCATAAAGAACAATTTAAGTGTATGCAAAGAAAAGTAACTGACCTTATGGGAATGAAAGACATGATGGATGAGATTAAAAATATATTAGAGGCACATAAGAGCAGATTTGAAATGCTTGAAGACAAAATTAGTGATTTTGAAGACAAAACATCTGAACTGGAAAAACAGGAGAAAAGAAAGAGAAGAGAATGGAAAAAGTGGAACTTGGTCTCAGGGAATTGAATGACAATGTTAAATGAAAAAAAAAAAAAACAAAAAACAAAAACAAAAAACATATTATCAGTGTCCCAGAAGGAGAAGAGAATGAAAAAAGGGCAGAAAGAATATGTGAGGAAATAATGATTGAAAACTTCCCTACCCTTATGAAAGGTATCAAAGAAGGACAACACACCCCAAACAGAATAAACATGAACTTACCTTGAGACACCTACTATTTAGAATGACAAATAACAGAGATAAATAGAAAATTTGAAAGCAGCAAGAGAAAAGCAAAGCACCACATACAAGGGAAACTCGATAGGATTAAGTGCTGGCTTTTCATCAGAAACCATGGAGGAGAGAAGGAAGTGATACCATGTATTTTAGGTATTGAAAGAGAAAACCTGCCAGCCAAGAATTCTGAATGTGGCAAAGTTATCCTTCAAAAAACAAGGGGAGTTCAAAGTAATCACAGACAAACAAAAACTGATGGACTATGATACCAAAAAACCAGAATTACAAGAGATACTAAAGTGAGCACTGAAGCCTGAAACAAAAAAACAAGGGTAAGAGACTTGGAGAAGAGTGTAGAAATGAAGAATATTGGAAAAGGTAAAAAAGTAAACTATAATATGATATGACAACAGAAAGCCAGAGGTCAAAATCTTTACCTCATGACATTAAATTAATGGCTTGAACTCACCAATCAAAAGCTGCAGACTAATAGAATGGATTAAAAAATATTAGCCATCTATATGTTGAACCAGAGACTCATCTGAGACGTCAGGAAACAACTGGGTTAAAAGTGAAGGGATGGAAAAAGATATTCCATGCAAATAGTACCCCCAAAAAAGAGCTGGAATAATATACTAATATTGGACCAAATAGATTTTAAAAACAAAACTGTTATAAGGGATGAAGAAGGACATTATATATTAATAAAAAGGTTAATTCACCAAAAATAACTATACTAAATGTTTATGAACCTAACCTGAGTGTCCCATGATACATGAGGTACACACTGGCAAAGCTGAAGGGAGAAATAGATATCTCTACAATAATAAATGGAGACATCAATATACCACTCTCATTATTGGATAGAACATCTGGACATAGACTATATAAAGAAATAGAGAACTTGGATAATATGATAAATGAACTAGACCTAACAGACATCTATAGAACATTGCACCCCCAAAAATCAGTATATAAATTTGTTTCAAGTGCTCATGGATCCTTCTCCAAGATAGAACATATGTTGTGTCACAAGACAAGTCTCAATAAATTTAAAAAGTTTAAAATTATACAAAAAATTTCTCTGATCTTAATGGAATGAAGTTGGAAATGAATTATGGAAAGAAAAAGGGAAAATTCATAAATATATGGAGATTAACAACACACTCTTAAACAATCTTTGGGTCAAAGAAGAAACTGCAAGAGATTTCAGTAAATATCTTGAGATGAATGAAAATGAGAGTACAATATGTCAAAACCTATGGGGCACCTCAAAGGCAGCGGTGAGAGGAAAATTTATAGCCTTCAATGCTTATATTATAAAAGAATAAAGAGCTAAATTTGATGATCTCACTGCACATCTGGGAAAACTAGAAAAAGAACAGCAAACTAACTCTAAACCAAGCCAAAGGAAAAAATAATTAAAGATCAGAGCAGAAATAAATGAAATCAAGAACAACAACAACAAAAAATTAGAGAGAGAATCAACAAAATGAGAAGTTGATTCTTTGAGATCAACAAAATTGACAAACCCATAGCTAGACTGACAAAGAAAAAAAGAGAGAAGACAAAAATAAAATCAGAAATGAGAGAGGGGGCATTACCAGTGGCCCTGTAGAAATGAGAGATCACAAAGAGGATGCTATGAATAATTGTAAGACAAAAAACTAGAAAATGTAGAAAAGATGGACAAATTCTTGTAAACACACGAACTGCCTACACTGACTTTAGAAGAAATAGAACATCTCAACAAACCAGTCACAAGTGAAGAAATTGAAACAGTCATCACAAACCTCCCAAAGATGAAAAGATGGCTTCACAGGTGAATTCTTCCAATCATGTATTGATGAATGAGTACCAATCTGTCCCAAGTTCTTCCAAAAAAAAAATTTAACAGGAAAGAATGCTACCAAACTCATTCTATGAAGCCATAATCACCCTAATACCAAAACTAGATAAAGATACTACTAAAAAAAGAAAATTACAGACCAGTACCTTTAATGAATATAAATGCAAAAATCCTCAAGAAAATACTTGCAAACAGAATCCAAAAGCACATTCAAATAATTATACACCATGATCAAGTGAGTTTTATCACAGATATGCATGGGTGATTCAACAAATGAAAATCAATTAGTGTGATAAACCCCATCGATAAATTGAAGAAAAATCACATGATCCTCTTAATTGATGCAAAAAAGGCTTTTGATAAAATACAGCATCCTTTCTTGATAAAAACACTTAGAAAGATAGGAATAGAAGGAAGCTTTCTCAATATGGTGAAGTACATAAATGAAAAACATACAGAGAGCATTGTATTCAATGGGGAAATACTGAAAGCTTTCCCACTGAGATCAGGAACAAGAGAAGGATGTCCACTGTCACTATTATTATTCAGTATTTTGCTAGAAGTTCTAGCTATAGCAATTAGGCTAGACAAAGAAATATAAGGCACCCAAATAGGAAAGGAAGAAGTAAAACTCCCACTATTCACTGATAACATGATCCTATATCTAGAAAATCCTGAAAAATCCAGAACAAAGCTACTAGAATTAATAGACGAATTCAGCAAAGTGGTTGGATACAAAGTTAATATGCAAAAATCAATAGCATTTCTGTACACTACTGATGTGCAACTTGAGGAGGAGATCAGAAAAAAAATTCCATTTGTAATAGCTACTAAAACAATAAAATATTTAGGAACAAACTTAACCAAGGACATAAAGGACTTGTATTTGAAAAACTACAAAACATTGCTAAAAGAAACTGAAGAAGACTTAAAAAAAATGGAAGGACATTCCGTATTCATGGATTGGAAGACTAAATATCATTAAGATGTCAATTTTACCCAAATTGATTTACAGATTCAATGCAATCCCAATAAAAATCCCAACAGCCTTTTTTTTTTTTAGCAGAAATCAAAAAGACAGTAATCAAACTTAATTGGAAGGGTAAGGTTTACTGAATAGCCAAAAATGTTTTTAAAAAGAAGAATGAAGTTGGAGGAATCTCACTTCCTGACTTTAAAGCCTATTACTTAGCTACAAATGTAAAAACAGCATGGTACTGGCATAAGGACAGACAGATTGACCAATGGAATAAAACAGAGAAATCAGAAATCAACCCTCACATCTATAGTCAAGCGATTTTTGACCAGGCTGTTAAGCCCTCACAGTTGGGCCAGAACAGTCTGGTACTGGGAGAATGGGATAGCCATATCCAAAAGAAAGAAAGAAGACCCCTATCTGACACCTTATAGAAAAATTAACTCAAAATGGATCAAGGACTTAAATATAACAACAACAACCATAAAACTCTTAGAAGAAAATGTAGGAAAACATCTTCAAAATCTTGTGGTAAGCAGTAGTTTCTTAAACCTTATGCCCAAAGAACATGCAACAAAAGAAAAAACAGTTAAATGGGACCTCCTCAAACTTTAAAACTTTTGCACTTCAGAGGACTTTGTAAATAGGGTGAAAAGTCAGTCAACTGAATGGGAGAAAATATTTGGCAATCGTATATCTGATAGGGGTTTAATATCCATGATATGTAAGAAGATCATAAAACTCAAAAATAAAAAGGCAAATTATCTGATTAAAAAATGGGCAAAATATTTGAAAAGACAACTGCCCAAAGAAGAAACACAAATGGCAAAGAAACACATGAAAAAATGCTCAAAATCTCTAGAGATTAGGGAAATGCAAATGAAAACTACAATGAGATAAAATTTTACATGTATTAGACTGGCCGCTATTAGAAAATCAGAAAACTGTAAATGTTGGAGAGGCTGTGGGGAAATAGAAACACTTATCCACTGTTTGTGGGAATGTAGAATGGTACAGCCACTGTGGAGGACAGTTTGGCAGTTGCTAAGGAAGTTGAATATAGACTTGCCATAGGACCTGGCCATACCATTGCTAAGTATATACCCAGAAGAACTGAGAGCAGTGAAATGAACAGGTATTTGCATACCAATGTTCATAGCAGTGTTATTCACGATAGCTAAAAGGTGGAAAGAACCAAGGTGTCCATAAACTGATGAATGGATAAACAAATTGCAGAGTAAACACATGATGGAGTATTATGCAGCAGTAAGAAGAAATGAACTCATGAAACATCAAAACATGGATCAACCTAGAGGACATTGAGTGAAGCAAGTCAGACAAAAAAGGACAAATACTGTATGACTGCCCTATTATGAACTAAATATGTGAAACCTGAATATGGGTAGAATTGCATATATAGGAACATTTTTCTTTGAAGTTGAACAAATATAAGTTAATAGTACCAAATGTTAATATCAGACAAAAAAAAACCCACAGAACATTACACTAAGTGAAGGAGTACTACATATTTTAAAATTTCATTTATATAAAATGTAAATATAAATCAATTTGTAAAGATGTAAGTAGATAAGTGGTTATATAGGTCTGAGGAAGGATTGCTAAGGAGTGTAGAGTCTTTCTTTTTGGAGTATTGAATTGTTCTAAAGTTTTGAGATGATGAATGTACAGAATTGTGATTATACTAAAAGCCATTGATTATTCACTTTGGATAGAATAGCCAGAAACAGCAGCTATGTACAGTGGGTGAGGCATAGAGAGATTTGGAGGTGAGGAGTTTTCTTGCTTGTTTGTGTGTCTCTTTTTGTTTGTTGGTATTGTTGAAATAATGAAAATGTGCTGATGGTGGTTGGGGTGATGATTGCACAACTATGTGAATGTAGCAGGTGCCATTGATTGTGCACTTTGAATGAGTTATGTGTTTGTTAATATGTATCAATAAAATTGATTTGTTAAATATATATATATATATTTATATAAACATATATATGTTAAATATATATATCAGTTGGAGCCCCTGCACATGTTTTTCTCATTGAGCAGGAAGACATGAAGGTGAAATGGTTTTTAGACATTATTATTGATAAGGAAGATTGAGATTGAAATAATGATTCTTTGATGGCCCTATTTTCCTGACAAGTAAGATGCATAATCATCTGAGATGATAGGAGCATTTGTGGGATGAGGATTACAGGACTTTGGTACAAAGTTGGATCTTACGAAAAGAAAGGTGTATTGTAGAGGGAACTCTCTGGAACAGCTATTCTAGTTCTAATAACAAGAATACTGAATTCATATTAGAGTTCATAATTAGTTTTGAAACACCCTAGGGTATGATTGCATAATTTTCTTAAGCATTATCTTACACATCTTCGGTGCAGGGTTAATAAGCTGATGTATAAATTTATACTTTAAATATATCAGTTGTTGTAGTGTGTTACACTGAAGCAGGGAGAAGCTCTAATTTGATGTAGTTTTGTATGGGTTCCTATTTATCTATTCTACACTATTGTGGAATCAGGAAAATTTCAAATTTTATGCTAATCTGTACTCCTATTCATATATTCAGTCTTTGTAAAGATAAATTCAGTCAATGAATTAGGTAGATTAATCTGCATTTTGCAGTAACAACACATGAATCCTGAAATTTGAATTCTTAACCTAGTCAATTTTATTTCCAGCTCAAGCTAAATCTACTGAGGGCTGTAAGAACCTCTAGAGCAGTTGTGTTCTGTGTATTTGCTAAAAAATTCGCTCTGTGTATTCCTGCCATCTTAATGCATGACTTTTATTTGTTGCAGCTGGAAAAAGAATGCTGGAGTCTGGAATAATGGCTCCTAAAAGTTTCTTTCTGAGTGCAGAACACATCACTACTGCAATCTATTCATATGGTCTCACTTAAATACAAAGGAGATAAAATTATGGTGAGGGCTTATCGATATTTGGTGACAACCAAATGGGCTAATCAGCATTGGGAAAATTGGTTTCTCATTTGTAATTAATTCTTTATTAATCTATTGATTATTAATCTATATGCAAAATATACTTAACATAATATTTAGTTATTGTAATGGAGTAATCTGTACTAATTAGCTTCATATGAAGATGGAAGTGAAGTCATTAAGATCTCCATGACTTCTGCCCTGGACCTAATGTGGATCTTCTTCTTTTATCTGGGTTCTTTCATTTAGAATTTCAATATAAGTGTCATCATCTCAAATAATCCCAATTTCATTGTTCTGAAAGTGGTTTGTAGTTATTTTTTTTTTCTCTCCAAATTTTATAGTTTAGAATTTCTGGCTTGTTCATTCAGTTATCATCAAATCTCTGCTTCTTTTGTTCCTATCAGCAAAGGCACAGATTCATCTAATATAACCTATTTTGGATGTCATGGTGCTGTGTAGATGGTTTTTGATAGAAAAATGGCTTTTCAAATATCTTCTTCCTGGGAATTTGGAAATGGTTCCATTACAGCTGTACCTGGAAGAACTTAATATACATCCTTGGTTAAGGGAAGATAAATTTATTTATTCTGGGCATTGGCCAGATTAAAATAAAAATGACACACTCTCTAAGGGTGAAATACAGCAGCATTAATATTGGAGTGGATCATGCATGAATGACTGTCTCTCATTTTTGAAATCCCATATATTTCAGGTTCTCTGTACATTCAGGATAATGTCTATTCTGACTTTAGCAGTTGGGATTAAAACTATGAACTTTCAACAAAATTCCTATTGGGGGCTAATTAATCTCATAAAGTTCAAGTGGGATATTGGTTGTCCAGTCCAACATGGACTTTCATATGCAAATTTTATTTTTTTTCTGTAACATCACATATAAAATCAGTGAAGGCCCTGTTTTCTTTTTATTTCTAGCCTTAAAATCTCATCCTTGGAAGGTTGGAAATAACTGCTTGAATGAACACCTGTGCAAATATGCAATTATAAACATATGTGCACATACAGACACACATGCTTTCTCAAAGAAATGCAAATACCTAACCATTTAGGAAAAAAATGGTTCTTCAAACAATGCAAAACTAGTTGGCACAGATATTTAAACTCTTCTGACATATTCACTTAATTTAAATGTCACAAAATAAAATGGATTGACAGTATAAATAAAACAACAATAAAAGCATTTTGGAGATAAGTTGTTACTAGAGCTTTACCCAATAACAAATGGATATTTAATTTATATGTATGAATTTCTAAGGTTATCTTTCAAATGTTTAATTTAACCTTTCAATACAAGTTTGGGTGAATAAAAAGTGTTTAAGTTTACTGGAAAATTTGTAGGAAACTATTTAGGACTTGAAGATGGTTGTATGAAATTCTCAGGTATAATAAATTCCAGACATGGATTGTGCAGTCTACTATTCCAGGCATTCAAACATTGTGATGGCTCTTTTATCTAGGAAGGACTTCTATTTTCCTCTCAATTGTTACTGTCATTTATACCTTTCCTGGATTATTCCAAATTCTCTATAATCACTTTATTGCCTCATGAGAGTTTTAAATTTTTCAATTCATTGTATATATTATGAGTAAATCTCAAATTTTTAATTGCTTCTCAGAACCAAAATAATTAGGTAACTTTTATAATTTTACTCCTTTCTTCAATAAATTAACTGTGTGGAATGATGCAACTGTATCTGTACCAAATGGTTCATAAAGTTTCACTGCCATCATGATGAGGTTCAACAAAAAAATGAAGCAATTCAATGTAAATAGGAGTTTATAAGACCTAAAATTTCAGCATTCACTCAACAAAAAATTATAGGATTTTTTTTCTAATATGTCATGACCTCAGTCTTACCCACAGAATTACATTTGTGTAAAAAAAGCAGGCAGTAAATAAGAAGGAAACAATTCTATTAGCAAGGTTTAAAGGTATTGAAATCTCTGTAACACACATTTGTGTCCCTTCATAGAATTTGTCTGGGACAGGGGAGGTGAATTGAAACTAATATGTCACTTAGGATTATGAGTCCATGGGTTTGAAATGTGTTTAATGTATTTCATGTTTGCCAAAAGATTCAGAAATTGAGTTTGCCACTAAGAAGTTAAGCTCATAAGAATCAGAGATGTTTGCCAGTGTCAAATTTTACTAGATGTTAAAAAGATGCAGGCTACTGTGAGACACGCAGAACAAGCAATCTGATACTAACAGTGCAGATGCCCAGGTCTTCATTACCATATTAATTTGGACTATGGTCCAGGATGAACAAATGAAGTTACCAAACATATGGAAGGTTTATTATCTTAAGAGTTCATTATTTAGGGGTAGAGAACATCTCCATTTTATACTACAGTAGCTATATAGGTGGAAATGACATGTATAAACAGTTCATACACATGTATCTGCTAATTCCATTACCTTTCCCATAATCAACATAGAGAAGCCTGGTATACCCTTTTAAATACATTTCATAGATAAGAATTTCAATTATCTTTTCACTAGAAATCACAATCAAGAGATCTCATTAGAGTATTTTCAAAAAAGCTTAGACCCAATTTTTTCTCCCTACATGTGTCTCCAAGGTTGGAATGATGATCCACAGAACCAGTTGATAAATATTTTCCTTCTCAGCCACTCATAGGAATGGGAAGATGCAGATTGGTAGGTATTTTAGATTTCAGAGCATGATATTTATTCTCTTTATTCTCAACTAAACAGATAAAAGTTGAGTCAAGAACATTGCAGATATTATTAGAAAAGCATTTCAGCAGTTAGAAAGTTGGTAAAGATTCTTGTGTCCCAATGACACAAAACAAAATACTAATCAGGTAAAGTAAACTATCCTAATATTGTTTAACCAATTCTTAGGAGTAAAAGAATTTGTATTGGTTAGAACATGAAAAACATGTTCTTAAATGTAATCCATTCCTGTGGGTGTGAACCAATTGTATGTATCACTTTTTGCTGAAGTTGCTTCACTTAAAGTATGTGTGTGGACCAGCCCAATCTAGATGGGTCTTAATCCCATTCTTGCATTTCTATGTGGAATGAAATCAGATATGAGAGAGAGGAAACTGTAGGAGGGAAGAGGCTGATATCAGAAGAGTAAAGAAAGACTAGGAAAGACCACCATGTGCCTTGCAATGTGACAAGCTAAGGACCTCAGAATCTCTGGCAGCCAGGCACAGAACATTAGAGTCTTTGGGGATAAAGCATTGTCTTGACGATGCCTTGATTTGGACATTGTTTAAGTCTCAAAACTATAAGTTATGAAATTCCTATTGTTTAAGCTGAACCATTGCATTGATATTTGCATGAGCAGCCTAGGAAATTAAGACAGTTTTTGTTACCATAACAGTGAGGTATTCCTATTACAAATATCAAAATGTAAATAATTTTGGAATTGGGTAATGGGTAGCAGCTGAAAGAAATTTGGGGTATTTGATATAAAAACTTAGCATTTAAAAAAAAAGATTGTGGGTAGAAATATTGATGATAAATGAACTTGTGGTGAAGAGAAAGAAGGAAATGATGAATGTGTTATTGATAACTGGAGGAAAAGTGATCCTTGTTTTATAGTGACAAAGTACTTTCAAAATTGTGTTCTGATGTAGAATGGAGGGCAGAACTTGAAAGTGATGAACTTGGATATTTTGCAAGGAATATTTACAAGCAAAATTTGAAAGTGCAGCCTGGTTTCTCCTTGCAGATATTAGTGAAATGAAAGAAGAAAGGGGTAAGTTGAGAACTGAACACTTAAGGACAAAAAATAAAATAAAACACACAGAAAACAATGAAATGGAAAATTCTAAGATTCTAGAAAGTGAATCCCCAGAGAATAATTCTCCGTGTAAGGGTTTAACTGAACATGAAACCAGTCAGCAATTTCTGTAGAAGTCAGAACTGGGAATTCATTTATCTAGGAAGACTCTGTGGAAGGCATTTTGTCTGATGGTTTGGCCCCATGTGAAAACATGCAAAATAACAAGTTTTTTCCACAATTGCTATGAACAGAACTACTGCCAGCCTGAAAAATGGGACAGAAAATGAATAGATTGAAGGGAAAATCACTTCAAGGTCAGAACCATAGAAGATGAGGCTGGACTACAGACATCTAGGGAGATGAGTGTGGACCCACCTATGTGTGTAAAAAGGGTGAGTCTGCCCCAGCACTTGGATAGGGTTTGCCTTCCACCACATTGTCCAGGAAGAGTACTGCCACCCCAGTACCTGGAGAGGATAGAGCTTTTTTGTTTCGGGTTTTGGAGAGTCTGCCTACCAACTCAATGCTCTGAGAGGGTGAATCCTGTTCTATGGGCATTCACTGAGAACCTTTCCACCATACAGATGCTAGGAGAGGGTGGAGCATTCATCCCAGTTTTCAAAGAAAACATGGTTCCTGGAAATCTCTCAGAATGGGTTGGGCTGCCACTTCATCAATGAAGAGGTTCCAAATATCATTCCAGAAATGATTCTCTGACCTTGAAATCTAATGGAGTATACTCTGTAGGATTTCAAAAATGTTTGGGACTCATGACTTCCAATTTCCCTCCAATTTTTCCCAGTGGGAATAAATCTTTATCCTATACCTGTGCCTCCATTGGAAGCAGATAACTTGTTCTCTAATGGTTATCTAGGTATCACAGATACACAGACTAAAGAGAATTGTATCCCAGGACAGACCATATCTATAACTGATTTTGATCAAGCATTGTACCAAGCATTTTTTTTTAATGACTTAAGGTTTTTTTTTTTTTTTAATATTATGATGGAATTAATGCATTTGTATATAGAAAGAACATGTGTTTTGGGGATTAAGAGTGTGAACTGTGATGACTTGATGCTCTATTTATCCCAGAAGAACATGTTCTCATAACTAGCCCATTCCTATAGGTGTCAACTCATTGTAAATAGGGCCTTCTGTTGAGGTTATATCACTTATGGTATGTGTGGCCTAGCCCAATCAGAATGGGTCTTAATTGTATTACAGGTGTCCCTAACAAGTGGAATGAATTCAGACATGAGAGACAGTGAGCCATATGAGAAAAAAAGCTAGTCCTGAAAGGCATGGGAGTGTGCAGGATATACTGCCAAGTACCCTGCCTTTGGACAAATTAATGTTTGGAGGTAGATTGGATGTTTGGAGATACACATCCAAACTAATGTTGGGAGATAATTTGCTAAAGATAAAACCAGAATATAGAAAAGAGCAAGGAAATAAAACAATAAGAACCAAGTGTCAAAGAGAAAACTTAACACACAAACAAACCCAACAGCTAAACAAAACTTTAGAGCACACAGAGATGCTAATCAACTGGATAAACTCATCAAGATAAATGATGACCAGAGGGCAACAAAAAATTACATACTAAGAAACAGGAAGACATGGACCAGTCCAATGAACAAACTAAAAACCAGGAAGAGATGCAGAACATTGAACAACTAATCAGAGCTGTCCAAATAAATATCATGGACCAACTTAATGACTTGAAGGAAGAGATTAATGTTATTAAGAAGACACTGGGAGAGCATACTGAAGAAATTATAAACGTACATCAAAATATAACGGATATGATGGTGATGAATGGCACACTCCAAGAAATCAAAAAGATGATGGAATCACATAACAGCAGATTTGAACAGGCAGTAGAAAGAATTAGTGATATGGAAGACAGTACATATGAAATCAGATATTAGAACAGACAGATAATAAGATAGAAAAAATCTAGCAGGGACTTAGGGATTTAACCAACAACACAAAACATACAAACATATGCATTATAAGCATCCCAGATGGAGAAAAGAAGGGAAAGGGAACAGCTATACTAATATCAGACAAAATAGACTTTAAATGCAAAACTATTCTAAGAGACAAAGATGGACACTATATATTAGTAAAAGGAGTAATCTTTCAAGAAGAAAAAAACAATCATAAAAATTTATGAATCTAATCAGGGCACCTCAAAATACATGAAGCAAACACTGAAAAGACTAAATGGAGACATAAATACCTCAACAATTATAGTGGGGGACTTTAATACACCATTATCACCATTACACAGAACATCTTGACAGAGAATCAATAAAGAAACAAAGACTCTGAATAACACATTAGAGGATCTGGACCTAATAGATATATACAGAATGATACACTCAAATAAAGTGGGATGTACATTTCTCTCGAGTACACATGGATCATACTCCAAGATACACCACATGCTAAGCCACAGAACAATTCTCAATGAATTCAAAAATATTGAGATTATACAAGTAATTTCTCTGACCATGATCGAATGAAATTGGAAATCTCTAAGTACCAGAGAACCAGATTAGGCACAAAGACATGGAACTTAAATAACACACTCGTATTGAAACAGTGGGTCAAGGAGGAAATCTCAAAAGAAATCTGTAACTACCTTGAAACAAATGAAAATGACAACACAATGAATCAAAACTTATGGGATGAAGCCAAACTGTACTGAGAGGGAAATACATAGCCATAAATGCATATATCAAAAAAGAAGAAAGAGCTAAAATTGAATACCTAACTGCACAC
Organism: Tolypeutes matacus; assembly: GCA_026826555.1. NCBI lineage: Eukaryota > Metazoa > Chordata > Mammalia > Cingulata > Chlamyphoridae > Tolypeutes > Tolypeutes matacus. Next base: position 3,135,971 of record JAKSZT010053902.1, read on the forward strand.
CTGGAGGAATTGGAGAAACAATAACAAACTAACCCCAAAAGAAATAGAAAGAAAGAATTAACAAAGATTAGAGCAGAGCTAAATGAAATAGAAAATAAGAAAGTACAAGAAAAAAAAAAAGCTGGTTCTTCAAGAAGATCAATAAAATTGGCAAACCCTTAGGTAGACTAACAAAGAAAAAAAGAGAGCAAATGCAAATACACAAAAGAAATGAGGTAAGGGATTTCACTGCTGACCCCACAGAAAAAAAGAATATCATAAGAGGATACTTTGAAAAATTATGTGCCAACAAGAATTATATTGGAAGAAATGCACAAATTCCTAGAAACTCACAAGCAGGTTACATTGATGAAAGAAGAATTTGATGAACTCAACAGTGCAATTACAAGTAAAGAGTTAATCTCAGTCATCAAAAACCTCCCAACTAAAAAAAGCCCAGGACCAGATGGCTTCACAGGTGAATTCTACCAAATGTTCCAGAAAGAGCTAACGCCAATCCTACTTAAGCCCTTCCAAAAAGTAGAAGTAGAAGGAATATTGTTAACTCATTGTATGATTCCAACATTACCCTAATACCAAAGCCAAACAAAGATACCACAAGAAAGGAAAACTACAGATCAATCTTTCTAATGAACCAAGACGCTAAAATACTCAACAAAACACTTGCTACTCGCATTCAATAACATATCGAATGAATTATACACCATGAACAAGTGGGTTTCATCCCAGGTATGCAAGGATGGTTCGACATAAGAAAATTAATAAATGTAATACAACATATAAACAAATTGAAAGGAAAAAATCACATGATCATCTCTATAGATGCAGAAAAAGCATTTGACAAAATACAGCACTCTTTCCTGGTAAAATCACTGCAAAAGATAGGAATAGAAGGAAACTTTCTGAGCATGATAAAGGGTATATATATGAAAAGCCCACAGGCAACATCATCTTCAAAGGTGAATCCTAAAAACTTTCCCTCTAAGATTGAGAACAAGATTAGGATGCCCACAATCACCACTCCTATTTAACATTGTCTTAGAAGTACTTGTCCAGCACTGAGGCAAGAAAAAGGTATAAAAGGCATTCAAATTGGAAAGAAAGAAATAAAAATTTCACTATTTGCACATAACATGATCCTATACACAGAAAGCCCTAAGAAATTTACAACAAAGCCCTTAGAACTTATAAAGGAATTCAGTAAAGTCGCAAGCTGTAAGATCAATGCTCAAAAATCGGTAGCATTTCTGTACACCAATAATGAGCAATATGAGGAAAAAATCAAGAAAAAAATACCACTTTCTATAGTAACTAAAAAATTAAATATATAGGAATAAATTTAACTGAAGATGTAAAGGACTTATTATATACAGAAAACTACACAACACTGTTAAAGGAAATCAAAGCAGACTCAAATAAATGGAAGAATATTCCCTGGTCATGGACAGGAAGACTAAACATCATCAAAATATCTATCCTACCCAAACTAATCTACAGATTTTATGCAATCCCCTAAAAAATAAACACTGTATTTTTTAATGAATTGGAAAAACTAACTAAATACTTTTTGGCAGGGTAAGAGGCAACAAATTGCCAAAGGCATATTGAAAAAGAAAAATGAATTTGTAGGTATCACATTGCCTGACTTTAAAACATACTACAAAGCTACAGTGCTCAAAACTGCATGGTATTGGCACAAGGATAGACATACTGACCAATGAAACTGAATTGAGAGTTCTGATATAGATCCTCACATATATAGTCATCTGATATTCGACAAGACCACCAAGGCCACTCTTTTGGGACAGAATGGCCTCTTCAACAAATGGTGCTTGGAGAACTGGATATCCATATCCAAAAGAATGAGAGAGGAACACCATCTCACACCTCACACAAAAATCAACTAGAGATGGATCAAAAATCTAAATATAAGAGCCAAGGCCATAAAGACAAACACCTTGGAAGATATGTAGGGAATCATCTACAGGACCTTTTAATAAGAAATGGTTTCATGAACTTCACACCCAAAACATGAGCAGCAAAAGGAAAAATAGATCAATGGGATCTCCTTAAAATTAAAAACTTCTGTACCTCAAATGACTTTATCAAGAAAGTAAAAAGGCAGCCTACCCAATGGGAGAAAATATTTGGCAACCATATATCTGATTGGAGCCTAATATCCTGGATATATAAAGAAAACCTACACCTCAGAAATACAAAGACAAAAAACCCATTTAAAAAAATGGGCAAGTGACCTGAAACGACACTTCCACAAGGAAGAAATACAAATGGATAAAAAGCACATGAACAGATGCTCAACATTGATAGTTATTCAGAAAATACAAATCAAAACTACAATGAGATTCCATCTTACACCAATTAGAATGGAGGCTATTAAAAAAGAACAGCAGACTATAGGTGTTGGAGAGGAGTGGAGGAATAGGAACCCTCATCCACTGCTGGAGGGATTGTAGAATAGTCCAGCCACTATGGGGAACAGTTTGGTGGTTCCTCAAAAAAGTAACTATAGAACTTCCATATGATCACCAGCGACTCCACTGTTGGGTATACACCCTGAAGAATTGAAAGCAAAGCCACGAACAGAATGCACATCAATGTTCATAGTGGCATTGTTCACTTTTGCCAAAAGTTGGAGTCAAACCATGGGCCTATCAACAGATGAATGGATGAAACTTTAATACCTTATGTTGAGTGAATCAAGCTAAGCATTGAAGGATGAACAGTACATGACTTCACTGATATGAATTAAGTTAATTGAGCAGTCTCAGAGAGCTATTGTCTGTAAGATAGGTTTACAAGAAATAGACATAGAAGAGACGGTTGTGAGCCATTACCCATACAGATGGAATCTGTTAAAGTGATAGAGTGTAGTTGCATATTGAAGGGATAGGACAGAAGGGTAGTGATATTATTGGGTTTGGTGGTGCAGGGTTGAAAGATGGGTAGCTTGGGAAGGGTGGGTTACAAGGTCCAGAATACTGGGGTAAGGATTGGGAGAGGGACCAGGTGAACAATGGGGATTTGTGGGTATGAGGCTGAAAATACAGAGGTGGGAATGCTCTTATGGCAATAAGACAAGGAAGGGTCACTGATTTAGGGTGCTGGTTGGAGGTGCATGCAGGACAGGGCACACCTGGAGCAGGCTTCTAGGGAGTGTGTGAGTGTTCATTCTGTCATAATGTGTTGTATCAGTGGGTAGAGACCCTCTTAATGAGCAGAAGGGAGTTGGACTCCCATCTTTGGGAGGGCCGATTTGTTCAGAAATTTACAGCGGGAGTCTCTCAAGAGTGAGAGCAGTTCCTAATAGGGGAGAAAGAACCAGTGTGTCCAGACCTCTTGACGCATGTAACTATGAATCTAGTCATTCAGCGAGTTAAGCCAGGGGATCATCGTGGGCCCCAGGGGGATGGGTTGGGGTGAATGCAAGAGATCAAACAGGGGCTATTTAGTGGTCAGTGGAAATGTTCTTCATTACCATACAGTGATGAACACAGGACATGGTAAATATCATCAAAATTTATAAAAGTGTAGAATCTAAAATGTAAACCGTATTGTAAACCATTGGCGATGTTTAGTAGCTATGTTTCACTATTTGTATATCAGTTATAAACAATGTTAATATCCACATAAAAAAGGTATTAATATGGGGGGGGAGAAAAGGGGGAGGATGTTGGGTATATGAGAGTCTCCTGTATTCTCTGTGTGACTTTGCTGTGACTTAACACTTCTTTGAAAACAAAATGAAAAATAATGAGACACTGGAGAATGAGAGGGGGAAGGCGCCACAGTACAGAATGGCACCAGATATTGCAGTGTTGAAAGACAAAAGGTGAAAAATTTTAAAAATATTTTTCTCTTTTTCTAATATCCCAATCTTTTAATTTAACTTAAATTTAAAAAATTATGTATTTTATACTTTACATTTAAACTTATCATTTTTATTTCATTTTCCTATTAATTGAGTTCAGTTTTTGTAATGGCTTCATCTTTGAAGAAGGTTTGGATCACAGAAGGGTTACAACTGGGGTTGGTGAGGATCATTGGTGTGGGGTATCAGGGATGGGGGATGCATGGGAGGAAGTTCACCTGAGCATAAATACAAAGAATATCAAAATGTTCAAATATTCACGGGACATTGTCACAGTGGGTGGAGGATCCCTCAATAAATGAAAGAATACTGAATTCCCATCCTGGAGAGGTCTGCCACATTCTCTAAGGGAGCAGCAACAGTCCCTCAAGTCCAGGAGAAGTGACTGGCAAGGGAGGATGATCCACTGATGGGCCCTTGATAGTGATGACTAGCCTTATGAGTCTTTGCTCTTGAAATTGAAACTTAGCCTATTGTTATGAAGTGCCTAAGGGTTGCTTCCTGAGAGCTTCCTTGTTGCTCAAATGTGGCCTCTCTCTAAGCCAAACTCAGCATATGAATGCATTACCTTCCTCCCAGCATGGGACATGACTCCCAGGGATGAGCCCTCCCTGGCACTGAGGGATTGCTACCAAGCACCAACTGGCAATGTGACTGGAAAATGACCTTGAATAAAAGGGGGCTAAGGGACTTCAAAATGAGTTGGGAGTTATCTAGAGGAAACACTTATGTACATCTCAGTAGGATCTCTTAGAATTCCAAAGTGGATATCACCCTAAATAGTGGTGCTCCTGAGGACTCTGGAGACACCCAGGTCCTATGTCAGGGTGGATAGTTCCGGAGTTTGGTGCCTTACAAGTGGGCCTTACTTTGGGGTTTGTGTTCCTGAGAGTGACAAAGTTGGACTCAACTATGTCTTCCCTGCACATGTCTCTTCTGTCACTTCTATTCAAATCTATATTTGGTGCTGGAGTTTGTAGGTGTACATCCAGAGACTTGAGTATTTGGGCTGCCCATGTGCCAGCTGGGCCCAGAACCTCGGTGGAGCAGCCATTCCTATCCTACAGCTCACTGGACTGACCCAGAACAACTGATGGAGAGATGATGATGAACAGTGGCCATCCTATGGAAAGGAGAGGGTCTGCAGCTGCAGGCAGGATAATCCCATCCATCTTCCCCATGGACTATAAGACCCTCTCAATTGGAGGTGGACATCACCTTCCCAGGGTCCTAAGGATGGGGGGAGGAACTATGGACTAGAATGGACTTACCAGTATTTTTTTTTTTCATTTTTATAGAAATTTAATGCAGTTTTTTTTTTATTAGACTTTAACATATATTTCCTTTGTTTAGCAATTAAACAATTACATTGCATGGCATATTTTCTTTGGAATTTTGAGCCTTTTTCATGCTAATTGAATTTTTTTTTTTATTAAGGGTAAAAATCAAAATTCTCACAATATATACAAACATTTGCAAAATGATATATAAATATATATGCATATACCTGTATTTGCTTACAAAAATGTTGTTTATATATATATATATATATACAAATATTTTAAGAGGTGCTTAGATTACCCAAAATATTACACGGAACCCACTGGGATTCCCATGTTGCCCACCTCCCATCACATCCCACACAAACATCTCCCACAGTGTGGCCCACCACCCTCAATGGACTTACACATCCTGGGGCATTGCCACCAACCATAGACCACAGTTCACACTGTAGACCACACTCTCTCCCACTCAGTTCTGAGTGGTGTGTGCTGATTGAAAATGGCCTACATCCGTTGCCACAACAGTACTCAGGACAACCTCCAACTCCCAAAGAAGCCACTGTATTTCAACTGCTCATCCCCTCCCTACCCCAAAAGTGTCAAGTGGCCACTGGCTCCACCTCATTGTTATAATTTCTTGCATTGCTAGAATCACCATATGTGAACAAGAGAATACCATCAAGCCCACTCTAGTCCATAGATTTTCCCCAATCCTGAGGAGACTGGGATGGTGATGTCCACTCCAACTCCAAGTGAGAGAGGGCTTATATCCCATGGATATGGTGGTTGGGATGATCCTGCCTGCAGATGCAGGCCCTCTCCATTCCCTGGGAAGGCCATTTCCCATCGTTGTCTCCTCACCAGGTGACTCGGATGAGTCCATTGAGCTGTAGGGTAGGAGTTGCAGCTCCACCTAGATTTCATGCACACCTGACACATAGGTAGGCGGGAGGCTCCAGTCTCTGGAAGTATACCTAAAAACTCCAGCATCGCATATAGGTTTGAATAGAAGGGACTGGTGAACCATGTGCAGGGAGGACTTATTTGAGTCTAATTCTGTCACTCTCAGGAGCACAGATTCCAAAATAGAACCCACTGATAAGGCATCAGTCTCTGGGGCTATCCCCCCTTATATAGGACCAGGGTGTCTCCGGAGCTCTCAGGAACCCCACTGAGTGGGGTGATAGGCACTTAGATGTTCTATGAGCTCCTACTGAGGTGTGCGTAAGAGTTACCTCTGGGATGACCTCCCGACTCTCTTTGAAGTCTCTTAGCCACTTGAACTCATTTGTCTTTAAAATTTCCCCCTTTTATTCAAGGTCTTTTTCCAGTTGTGTTGCCAGTTGGCACTTGGGAAAAGTTTTCAATTAGCAATAATCATGCCTCGGATAAACCTCATTGGCTACGATACTGTCATTGTGCAAAGCTGCCAGTTGGCACTTGGTATTAATCCCTCATTTCCAGGGAGGCTCATCCTGGGAGTCATGTCCCACGTTGGGGGGAAGGTAATACAATCATATGCTGTGTTTGGCTTAGAGAGAGTCCACATGTGAGCAACAAGGAGGCTTTCAGGTGGCAACCCTTAGGCACCCCACAACTGCAGGCTAAGTCTCATTTCCAAGAGCAAAGAATCACAAGGGAAGTCATCAATAAAAAAAATAAAAAAAATAAAAAAATAAACATGAGTGGGTTGTCCTATTTTGACAGGCACTGTCCCTACACTCAGAGGACTATTGTTGCTCCCTTGGAGACTGTGACAGAGCTCTCCAGGCTAGGAATTCAGATTCCCTCATTTATTGTGTGATTATTCACCCATCGTGACCATGCCCCATCCCCCGATCCTTTGAATTATATTGTATATCTTTCATGTATATTCGGATGAACCAATCCCCACGAACCCCCCCCCCCAATAATCCCCCACAGTACCCATTGTAACCCTTCTGTGATCCAAATACTCCATGAATATTTAGTCCATAAAATAATCAAATACACTTACTAGGAAAAAGAAACAAGTAAACAAGTGTGATAAGCGTACATGCAAGAAAAAAACATAAAGAAACTCAGGGAAAAAAAAAAGAGAGAAGGAAAAAAAAACAAATAATCAAACAAAGAACAAAACAAAATAAAATATAATTAGTGGATTGGGACATTCAAAATTGGGAAAAAAGCAAAGGAAATGCCTTTAAAATATATATATATATATATATTCATTTTTTTTTCCTTTCTCTTTTCTTTTTTCCCCTTTTTCCTTCCCTTTATCACTGTGTTATCGGATGTCTGGTGTGCCATGACACCTTCCTCCTCTCAATCCCCATTGTCTCCCAATTTTTCATTTAATTTTCAAAGAAGTTTAGGTCACAGCAAAGTCACACACGGAGTGCCGGAGACTCCCAGATACCAAACCACCTCCCCTTCCCCACCCCATATTAACTCTGCCCCCCTTTTTTTTGGTTGTTAGCATTGTTATAAATATTATGCAGATAGCAAAGTATAGCAACTAAACATTGTCAATGATTTACAGTATAGTTTACAATATAGATGATACAGTTTAATAATTTTGATGATATTTACCATGTCCTGTGTCCATTACTGTAAGGTAATGAAAAACCTTCCCCATGACCACCAAACAACCCATTAGATCTTGACTGTTCCCTTCTATCCAGCCCCCCAGGGCCCATGATACCCCTTCTCCCAACCCATGGAATGTCAAGATTCACAGTTACATGCCCTGGGGATTTGAACCAGCCCTTCCTAATCCACCCACCCGCCAGTGCTGCACCACCAAACCCGGAAACACCACCACTCATCTGCCCCATCCCCCAACATGCAACCACACTCTATCCCTTTACCATAGATTATGTCCATATGGGTGATGGCTCAAAGCCTGCTCTTCTCTTACTCTCCTTTGTTAACCTATCTTTCAGACAATGGTTCTCAGAGACTGCTCACTTTCCTCAGTTCAGATCAGTGAGGTCATATACTGTTAATCCTTCAGTGCCTGGCTTGCTTCACTCAACATAAGGTCTTCAAGATTCATCCACGTTATTCCATGTGTTAGCACTTTGTTCCTTCTTTCAGCTGAGTAATATTCCACTGTATGTATGTACCACATTTTGCTTATCCATTCGTCTGTTGATGGGCACCGGGGCTGATTCCAACTTTTGGCAATGGTGAACAATGCTGCTATGAACATTGGTGTGCATATATCTGTTTGTATTTTTGTTTTCAGTTCTTCTGGGTATATACCCAGCAGTGGAATTGCTGGATCATATGGAAGATCTATTCCTAGTTTTCTGAGGAACTGCCAAACTGTCCTCCACAGTGGCTGGACCATACCACAGTCCCACCAGCAGTGGATGAGGGTTCCTATTCCTCCACATCCTCTCTAACATTTAGTGTCTACTGTTTTTTTAATAGCTGCCATTCTGATGGGTGTAAGATGGTATCTCATTGTAGTTTTGATTTGCATTTCCCTGATAGCAAGTGATGTTGAGCATTTTTTCATGTGCTTTTTAGCCATTTGTATTTCTTCCTTGGAGAAGTGTCTTTTCAGGTCACTTGCCCATTTATTATATGGGTTGTTTGTCCTTTTATTTTCGAGGTGAAGGATTTATTTATATATGCAGGATATTAGGCTCCTATCAGATATATGGTTGCCGAATATTTTTTCCCATTGGGTAGGTTGCCTTTTTATTTTCTTAATAACATCCTTAGAGGTGCAGAAGTTTTTAATTTTGAGGCGATCCCATTTATCAATTTTTTCTCTTGTTGCTCGTGCTTTGGCTGTGAAGTTCATGAAACCATTTCCTATTACAAGGTCCTGTAGATTCTTCCCTGCATTTTCTTCAAAAGTTTTTATGGTTTTGGCTCTTATATGTAGATCTTTGATCCATCTTGAGTTGATTTTTGTATAAGGTGTGAGATGGTATTCTTCTCTCATTCTTTTGGATATGGATATCCAGTTCTCCAAGCACCACTTGTTAAAGAGGCCACTCTCTCCCAGCTGAGTGGGTTTCGTGGCCTTGTCAAATATCAGATGACTGTATATGCGAGGAT
>JAKSZT010053902.1:3151112-3218757 GCA_026826555.1 Tolypeutes matacus
CTTCTTTCTATGTTCCCTTGAAGGCAAAAGGTTAGGGCCAGAGGAATCAAAAGATGTAAGGAAGGCAGAAGGATAATAGAAATATTGATAAAAGTTAGAAGAGGGACAAAATGAGACTTAATGAGATGAATATTTAACTTTAAAGTGTAGGCAGTGTAGAGTAGTAGGAAAATATATGGAGTTCCTACAATGGACTGGGAATACAAATGGAGGAATATATATAGTGATTTAGAAGGTTAGAATTATGAGGAGGGAGATTAATAGTAGAGAATGTTCTGAAAGGAAAAAGTTAATACTAATAAAAAAAAAAAGAAAAAAGAAGAAGAAGAAAACAAAATAGTTGGGATAGAAATTGACACCCTTAAGTTGTGGGCCTATGAAAAAATGTTGTCTCTAAGAGCCACAACAGAAAATAGAAGGCAGAAAGTTGCAGGAAGGATAAGCGATAGTTTGTAATACAGAATCAATATATACAGTGAGTGGGAAATTACTGAATAAGAAGCCTAGCAAATAAGCGACCAGCTGGCAGCACCTATTTAAAAAAAAAAAATAGAAGGAAAAAGGAAGCGGGGAGGAAAATGGGAATAATAGCAATAGACCAGAAAGTAACAGAGAGAAACCAAAGATCCACACAGGCAAGCAGTCAAACAGAGCTAAGGGGGGTCAATGATTCCCCTAGGGTCCACGTGGATCCTTCCTGCCTACTTGTGTTTACCAATGAATTTCCCCACAGGGTTCTATATGCAGGTCCTGAAGCAGCTTTAGCTATTAAACTAAATTAAAAAGAATCTTTTTTTCATTTGTTGAGGTGACCTCACTTTTTTTTTAGCCAAATGCAGGACCCAAAATAATTCCTCCTCTAGACCAACCCCCTTACGGAAGGGACCCTAGCTGGGCTCGTGGAAATTAATCAAGCACGTCCCACTTTCCGGACTCCCCAGGTTAGCTGAAGCTCTGATGTTAGTCAGTGAGGAGTGCTAAAGATGGCGGATTCCGCCCCTTCTGGCGCCGAGCTCCAGCATCACCGGGCTGCTCAGTAAATCAGTTTGAGTGCAGATTCGAGTCTGCTCTCAGCCTAATGCTGCTTCAGGTCGGCTTATCTGCTCCCCAAAGCTATGTGGCGGTGCAGGCAGCCAGATCGATGTCTAAAAATATAAAATACCCTTCCCTGTCTTCCAACAGAACCCTCCCTTTTTTGGGAAGTGTCCCTTCCTCCTGGCTCCTCAGCGGCCCGGGTCTTATCCCTGGGTGGCTAGGGAAATCAGCTGCGTTCACCGACCAAAATCCCCCCTCCAGTTCACTGGGTGCTGATTAGTTTGTTTGCTCTGTTCACACAAGGTCCAAGGGGCACCAGGCAGCCAGATCCCCAGAAAATAAAACTATTTCGCCCCGCCCACGGCTCAAAATGGCCGTTTTATTTATTTTTTTCCTAACCGCGGGGCTCAGCCGCCCGTGCCTACCTCCACCGGCAGCCTCAAAACTCACGAATCTCCACCGTTCGGTCCACGCCCCCGATCCGTGCAGATAGATGTCCCAAGCCTCTCACTCCACACGTGCACAGCACAGACCCCCGGGCAGGACCCCATCCCCAATCCGCCTTGCTCTGGGAGCTTGCAGTGTGTGCCTTCCTACACTAACGCCATCTTGGTAATCTCAACTTACCAGTATTCTACTATAGACATATTGTGATTCAAGCAATAGAAGAAATTACAACATTGATGTGGAGGCAATGGCCACTAGAGGCTCTGTGGACAGGGAGAGGGAAAATCAATTGTAATACAGGGGCTTTTTGGAACTTGGTAATTGTCCTGAGTGACATTGCAACGACAGATATAGGCCATTTTATATCATCATACAACATGCAGAACTGTGTGGGAGAGTGTGCTTTACAATGTGAACTATGGTCCATGCTAAATGGCAAAGCCCCAGGTTGTGTTTATCAATTGCAATTAATGTGCCACACTCATGGAAGATGTTTATGTAGGAGGTAGTGGGAGGTGTGGGAGTTGGGGTGTATGGGAATCATTATTTTTTTGTGTGTAACATTTATGTAATCTAAGTATCTTAAAAAAAAATAAAAAGAAACTACTGCCTACCACACACACACAAAAAGTATGTAAGTATAAAATATGCTTAGATCATGCCAGTGAGGCCTTGCAATGTTTGTTCTTTAGTGACTGGCTTACTTCACTCAACATGAATCTCCATGAATCAGCCATGTTGTCATCTGGGTCAATAGTTCATTCCTTCTTACAGCTGTGTCACATTGCATTGTATGTATATACCACATTTTGCTTATCCATTCATCTGTTGATAGACACTTGGGTTACTTCTGAAAGTGAATAATGCCATCAAGGACATGGTTGTGCATATAACTGTTTGTGTCCCTGCTTTCAATTCTTTCAATTCTTCTGGGTATATACCTACTTGTGGGATTGTGAATCATGTGGCAATTCTATAGTTAGCTTCCTGAGGAAAGGCCAAACTGTCCTCCACAATGGCTACCCCATTCTACATTCCCACCAGTGTTGGATGAGTTTTCCCTTTCCTCCTCATTCTCTCCAACACGTGTAGTTTTCTGTTTTTTTTTTTTTTTTAATATCTGTCTACTAGGTGTAAGATATTATCTCATTATAGTTTTGATTTGCATTTCCCTAATAGCTAGTGATGTTGAGCATTTTTCATTGCTTTTTAGCCATTTGTATTTCCATTTTGAAAAATTGTCTGTTCAAATCTCTTGCCCATTTTTAAAATGGGTTGTTCTTCTTATTTTTGAGATGTAGGATTGCCTTATATATGCTAGATATTAGGCCCTTATCAGATAACTGGTTCCCAAATATTTTCTCCCATTGAATAGGATGCTTTTTCATTTTCTTCACAAATTCCTTTGAGGCACAAAAGTTTTTAATTTTGAGGAGGTACCATTTATCTAAATTTTCTTTCATTGCTTGCCCTTTAGGTGCAAATTTTATGAAACCATTTTGTACTGCCAGATCTCATAGATACTTCACTGCATTATCTTCTAGTAGCTTAATGGTTTGGTTCATATATTAATGTCTTTGATCTATTTTGAGTTAACTTTTGTATAGGGTATGAGATGGTGGTCCTCTCTCATTCATTTGGAAATGGATATTCATTTCTCCCATGACTACTTGTTGAAGAGGCTATTTTGTCTCAATTGAGTGGGCTTGGTGGCCTTACTGAATGTTAGTTGGCTGTATACCTGTGGATCAAAATCAGAACTCTGTTTTGTTCCCTTGGTCAGTATGTCTATCCTTTGTGTGAATATTATGCATTTTTGACCACTGTACCTTTGTACAATGTTTTAAAGTCAAGTAGCATGAGTCCTCTGATTTTATTTTTCTTTTCAATAAGTTTTTGACTATTCAGGGATGCTTTCCTTTGCATGTAAATTTCATAATTGGCTTGTCCCATTCAGTAAAAAATGCTATTGTACTTTTTATTAAGATTGCATTAAATTTGAAAATCAATTTGGGTAGGACAGATAATTTAAAGATATTTAGTCTTCCAATTTATGGACATGGATTATTCTTCCATTTATTAAGGTCTTCTTTGACTTTCATTAACAATGTTATATAGTTTTCTGTGTACATGTCTTTCACCTTCTTACTAAGATTTTTCCTTGATATTTGATACTTTTAGTTGCTATTGTAAATGGAATTTTAAAAATTGATTTCATCATCTGATTGCTCATTAAAAGTATACAGAAATAGTACTACTTTTTGCCTGTTAATCTTATATCCTGCCCCTTAACTGACTCAGTTATCGGCTCTAGACGCTTTGTTGTCAAATTTTCAGGGTTTTCTATGTATAGGATCATGTAATCTGCATTTAGTTAAAATTTTATTTCTTCCTTTCCTATTTAGATTTCTTTTATTTCTTTTTCTTGCCTAAGTTCCAAAACAAGTAATTCTAACAAAATTTTAAATAAGAGGGATGAGAGTGGGCATCCTTGCTTTGTTCCTGATCTTAGAGGGAAAGTCTTTAGCATCTCAACTCTGAGTATGATACTAGCTGTGTGTTTTTCATGTATACCCTTTATCAGGTTGAGGAAGATTCTTTCTATTTCTATCTTTTGAAGTGTTTTTGTCAAGAAACAATAATGTATCTTGTCAAATCATGTTTTTTGCACAAACAGAAATGATCATGTGTTTTTTTTAAGATTTTTGATTGGTTAGCATGGTACATTGATTTTTTTTAATGTTGAACCATTCTTGTATATCTTTGATATTAACCACTTGATCATGATATATAATTCATTTGATGTGATTTTGAATATGTTTTGGAAGTATTTTGTAGAAGACTTTAGTATCTAAATTCATTAAAGAGATTGTTCCTCAGTTTTCTTTTTTTGTGGTGTCATCATGTGGCTTTGGTATTAGGGTGATGTTGGTATCACAGTATGAGTTAAGTAATTTTCCCTCCACTTGTATTTTTTGGAAGAGTTTAAGCAAGATTTGTGTTAGTTCTTTCTGGAATGATTGGTAGAATTCACCCAGAAAGCCATCTTCTTCTATGCTTTTCTTGGTTGGGAGGTTTTTGCTGACTAATTCAATTTTGTTACTTTTAATTTGTCTTTTTATTCTTCTATTTCTTCTTTCTTCATTGTAGGTTGCTTGTGTGTTTCTAGAAATTGGTCCATTTCATATAAGTTATCCAAATTGTTTCCATACAATTTTTCAAAGTATCCTCTTATGTTACTCTTTATTTCTGTGAGATCAGTGATGATATCCCCTTTCTTGATATTTATTTTATTTTTTGCATCTTCTTTCTTTTTTTCATTTTGCTCTAGCTAAAGTTTTGTCAATTTTATTAATGTTCTCAAAGAAATACATTTGGTTTTGTTAAAATTTTCCAGTATTTTATGATCAATTTCACTTAGTTCTGCTCTAATCTTTATTTATTTTTTATTTTTTTACTTGCTTTGGAATTAGTTTTTTAGTGTTTTTTTTTTTTTTTTTTTCTATTTCCTCCAGGTGTATAGTTAGGTCTCTGAGTTTAGCTCTTTCTTCTTTTAAAATATAAACACTTATGGCTATAAAGTTTACTCTCAGCACTGCTTTAGCTGAATCCCATAAGTTTTGATATGTTGTGCTCTCATTTTCATTCATTTTAAAGTAGATACTGATTACTTTTGCAACTTCCTCCTTGACTCAGTGACTGTTTAAGAGTGTGTTGTTTAACTTCCATAAATTTGAGCCTATTATGTTTCTCTGTTGCTTATTAATTTCCAGCTTCACTCACAGTCAGTGAAATTACCTTGTATAATTTCAGTCGTTTTAAATTCATTGAGACCTGTTATGTGACCTAGCATGTCTATCCTGGAGAATGATCCATGTGCACTCAGGACACATGCAAATCCTACTGTGTTTGAGTGTAATGTTCTTTATATGTCTATTAGGTCTACTTTCTCTAATGCATTATTCAAAGTTCCTGTTTCTTTATTAACCCTCAAGATATTCTGTCAAATGGTGATAATGGTGTAACAATGTCCTCCACTATGTTTGTAGAGGCATCTATTTTTTCCCTTATTTTTGCCATTGTTTGCCTCTTGTAATTTGGGTCACCTGATTAGAAGTATACATATTTATGGTTATAATTTTTCTAGATAGATTACAACTTTAATTAATATATAGTGTCCTTTGTCTCTTACAATGACTTTGCATTTAATATCTAGTTTGTACAGTATTAATATGGGTACTTCTACACTTTATTGGTTATTTTTACACATAAACTCATTTTCCAACCTTACACTAGCAAACTTCTTGTGTCCCTGGGTCTACGGTGAATTTCTTGTTGACTACATATAGATGGGTCTTATTTCCTTATTCCTTCCATCAGTCTGTGTCTTTTTAAATTATTTTTTCTTTATTTTTAAGGAGTTTTAGATTGCATAAATGTTACATTAAAAAAAACATAAGGGATTCCAATATAGCTCACCCCCTACCCCGCCCACATATTCTACTTTTTTCTTTTCCTTTTTTTTTTTTAAGATTTTATTTATTTATTCATTTATCCCCCCCTTGCTGCTTGTGCTCACTGGGTCAGCTAACCACGCCATGCAGGCGGGCTTGCCTTCACCAGGAGGCCCCGGGAACCGAACCCAGGGCCTCCCATATGGTAAACGGGAGCCCTACTGATTGAGCATTCTACTTTTAACAAGTTCTTTCATTAGTGTAGTAGATTTGTTATACTTGATGACCACATTGTGAAACAATGATAATAACCATGGTTTATAGTTTACATTACATTTTGCATGTTGCACCACATGAATTTATAGATTTTGACAGAATGTTTAATGGCCCGTATCCATCATTGCAATATCATGCACAATGATTCCAATGTCTCAAATATGTCCCATGTTACACTTATTGTTCCCTCTCCTTCCCTTCAGAACCTCTTGTGATCACTGTCTTTATATCAATATAACAGGTTCTTCCATTACTAGAATAATAATTCAAATTTAGTCCAAAGTTGCAATCTCCCCTTATGTTTGATCATTCTTCAATTTTGAGGATTTTGGGATGGTGATGAACACTTTGATTCTGATTGAGAGGGTGCTTAGATCCCACAGGGCAGAGAAATGGAACTGTCTTGGTTGCCTTTGCAGACACTCTATGCTTTAGGGGTTGGGCATTCATCATCATTCTTTTGTTAGTTATGCTGGGTGAGTCTGATGAATTGGAGAGTAGGTGTTGGCTTCAACTCTGCTGAGATTTAGGGCTCATCTGGCAAATGAACAGAACAAAGATTTAAGTCTCTGGTACATCTTTTTAATGAGTATAGTCATAATTATAAGTTCAAATAAAAGAAGCAGAAGAATAATGTATAGGAAAATTATAAATGAGTCTAACTCTTATATTGGGGGAGATGGGTTATTTTATAGGCCAAGATAAGGCCCACTGAACGGGTGCTTATTTCCTGGGGCTGTATGCTCTGCCTATAGTGTCTAGATGTCTCTAGACCCTCAGGAACATCCTTATTTGGGACATTGTTTACTGTGGCAGATAGTGATATCCTACTGAGACTTGCATAAGTATAACCTCTAGAATGACCTCCCGACTAACTCTCTTTGCCATAAAAAGCATTTGCATTTAATATTTTCCCCTTTTATTCTAGCTCTTTCTCCAAATGCATCTGTGACTTTGATTGTAACTTTTAATCCATTAACACTCAATTTTATTACTGTCAAGACAGCACTTACATTAGCCATTTTTTTCTTTAGGTTTATATATGTCATATTTTATTTTTATTTCTCTTTTTATCCTTATAGGTATTTTAACTAATAATTTTCCTTTCTATACTCTCCTCCAACACTTTCTTTCCTGTTTTTCCTTTCAACCTGCAGAACTCCCTTTAGTATTTCTTGAAGAGTAGGATTTGGCACACTCTCTCAATATCTGTTTATCTGTGAATAGTTTGAACTTCCCCTCTTTTTTCAATGCCAGCATTGATGGATACAGAATTTGTGGCTGGTAGTTTTTTTTTTTTTTTTAGTACCATAACTATGTCCTACCACTGTTTTCTCATGTCCATGGCTTCAGATCAGTGCTCATCACTTACTCTTAGCACTTACTCTGTTCATATCTCCTGTTACATGCTTCCAAAGTGTTTTTAGTTTCTTACATTGTGCCTTTCATCACCATCTAATCATTATCTTTTTATGTCAGGTTATGATTTCTTCTGTATGTTCCCTCAGTGCCTTCTTAATATCCTTTATTTCTTACCTAATGTCATTAAGACAGTTCATTATATATTTTAGGGCATCTTCATTAGTTTTTCCACTTTCTGCATCTCCTTCTACTTTTAAGTTTTCTCATTAGACTGGGCCACGTCTTCCTTTTTCCTAGTATGGCTTGTAATTTTTTGTTAGTGTCTAGGCTTGTTTACCTTGATGTGATTATTCAGTTGATTTGTGTTTCTTTCTAGTCTAAGGTTTTATTTTCTTTTTTTTTTTATTGTGGGTAAAAATAAAAAATTTCACAATACATACCAACATTTGCAAAATGATATATAAATATATATGCATATATGTGCATTTGCTTACAAAAATGTTAATTATGCATATATATACATATATTTTAAGAGGTGCTTAGATACCCAAAATATTACACGGAACCCACTGGGATTCCCATGTTGCCCACCTGCCACACCTCCCACCACATCCCACACAAACATCTCCCACAAGTGTGGCCCACCACCCTCAATGGACTTACACATCCTGGGGCATTTTTTTTTAATAACAATAAGGTGGAGCCAGTGGCCACTTGACACTTTTGGGGCAGGGAGGGATGAGCAGTTGAAATTCAGGGGCTTCTTTGGGATTTGGAGGTTTTCCTCAGTACCTTTGTGGCAACGGATGTAGGCCATTTTAAATCAGCACACACCACTCAGAACTGTGTGGGAGAGAGTGTGGTCTATGATGTGAACTGTCGTTTATTTCCTTTTGATTTATATTAAGAATCTTCTTTGCAACTTGGTTTGACTTATTCTACATCTTTCTGCTGGGATTAATACCAAGCACCAACCAGTGATGCCTGTTGAAAATGACTTTGACCAAAAGGAGAAAAATTAAATACAAAAGGTATTTTATATCAAAGAAATTTCAAAATGAATTAAGAGGTCATGGCTTAAGTTACACCTATGAACTTCTTAGACAGATCTCACTAACTGTCACACATAGGGATGCTCCTGAGGGCTCTAGTGCCATGTGGACACTATAGGCAATGCATACAAACTCTTGAAATCAGCACCTTGTCAATGTGATTTAGCTTGAAACATATGGCAGCCTGTTTACCCAATGTAAGAGACTTAAACTCATTTATAATTTCCCTACACACAATTCTTCTACCCTCTTGATTTAAGCTTATTATTAACACTATGCCATTAAATATATGTCTCAGAGACTTACATTTTTGGTCTTTTCATGTAATGGCTTAGCTCTGAATCACATAAGAGTTAAGACTAACACTAGTGGTAGAACTCTGGCAAAATGCTAGGAATCTAATCCTCCTGGGGGAAAGGAGGCAGATAACTTTCTGAAATGCTGACTAACTTAAGGAGACAGTTTAGCCCAGTGGAAGAGTTTCTGCCTTGTATATATGAGGTCCCTGGTTTGATTCCTGGCTTTTTTTAGAGAAGTGATCCACCAGGTTTTCAGGTATCCAGATGATACTTTAAGACAGGGAACATATAGACATAGTTTTTGTATTAGTTTTTCTTGAATCTCTTTTTTTTAAGAAAAGGTTCCTTTTTAAAATATTTTTCTTATTTTACTCACTAAAACCTGGTTCAAAATTTGTAGGGGGCAGGCTGCAGGATGATTGATTGATGAACACTGGCAGCCTGAGAAGCTACTTAGGGGCCTAAGAGGGAAGGTTGTTTTTCCTTGTTTTTTGTTTGTTTGTTTGTTGCTGTTGTTGTAGTTGTTCTTTTCTTTCTTTCTTCTTTTTTTAAATTGGTTGCCTCTGTCTTGTGTCTTGTTTGTTGTGTTTCCCCTTTCTTTGTTTCCCTTTTTTTCTTTTACCTATTTCTTTTACTGACACTATTTCTTTTATTTCCTACATCTTTCTATCTTTCTGTTTTCTGTTGTTGTCCTTTCATTCCATCTCTTTAATTTAGTCTTAAGTTTTTCTTGTTTAAATTTCTCTCTCTCTTCTTTTTTCTCTGTTTTCTTACATTTTTACCTTTTCCTTTTTTCTTTTCCTTTCTCCTCATTATTCTTTCCTATTAATCCATTCTATATATGTTTCTCTACTGTTTCTCATTTCATTGTTTCTATTTTACTTTTTTAATTCTAATTCCTCTGTTCCTCTTACTCATGTTAATTATTCATTTTCCTAGGTCTTGTATTGTTCCTCTTCTAAATTTTACTATTATTATATTATTATTTTTCTCTTCTTATCTATTTCCTTTTCTTTGGCCCTAATTATTTTTCAAGAGAACATAAACAACAGCAAGGATATACATTATGTTGAGTGAAGCAAGCCAGACACAAAAGGACAAATACTGTATGAATGCGTTACTATGAACCAAATATATTGTGTGATATATTGTTTGATTCAAAAAAAAATTTACATGTATCCATTACATTTAATTGATAAATGTATATATTTATTCATCTGTGTTTACTTTTTAGTTTTTAATTGTTTATGTTTTCAATTATTAAATGTACAAAATAAAGTTTAAAAAAAGTATATAGAATAAGAGAAACAAAGTGTCAAAGCAAAACCTTACAACACGCACAAAAACAACAACAAAATATAATCCTAAGGTAGAAAGAGAAGCTAATCCATTGAATTAACTCATCAAGATAAACAGATGCCTAGACATCAACAAAATTACAAACCATAGTATAAAAAAGGAATACTTGGCACGTCCAACAAACGAAATAAAAAGTAAGATGAGATGCAGAACATGGAATAACAAATCAGAAATGTCCAAAAATATATCATAAATCAACTTAATGAACGGAAAGAAGAGATTATGGATTTTAAGAAGATTCTGGGAAAACATACTGAAGAAATTATAAACATACATAAAAATATAAAGGGGTAATATTTAAAAAGAAAGAATAATCATAATCATTTATGCATCTAACAGGGGTGCCTCAAAACACACAAGGCCAACACTGGAATAAATAAGTGAAGTAATAGATGTGTATACAATTTTACTAGGGGTCTTTAATACAGCACTTTCACCATCAAACAGAACATCTTGACAGAGAATAGATAAAGGAACAAAGAACTTGAATAATACATTACAGGATCTGGACCTAATAGACATATGCAGAACATTACACCCAAATACAGCAGGATATAAATTCTTCTCAAGGGCACATAGAGCATTCTCTAGGATAGAACACATGCTAGGCCACAGAACAACTCTCAATGAATTCAGGAAGACTGAAATTATACAAAACAATTTCTCTGACCCACAATGGAATGAAGCTGAAAATCATTAAGGGGCAGAGAAGCAGATTAAGCACAAAGATATGGAAGTTAAACAACACACTCTTAGAAAATCAATGGGTCATGAAGGAAATTGCAAAAGAAATCCATAACTACCTTGAAATGAATCAAAATGACAATACAGTGTATCAAAACATATGGGATGCAGCAAAAGCTGTACTGACAAGGAAATTCATAGCCATAAATGACTATATTAAAAAAGAAGAAAGAGCTAATATCAAACACCTAACTGCACACCTGCAAGGATTAGAAAAAGAACAACAAACTAACCCAAAACAAGTAGAAAGAAGGAAATAACAATGATTAGAGCAGAGCTAAATGAAATTGAAAATAAGAAAGCATTGGAAAAATAAATAAAACCAACCAAAAGTTGGTTCTTCAGGAATATCAATAAAATTGACAATCCCTTAACTAGACTAACAAAGCAAAAAAAGATAGAAGGTGCAAATACATAAAATAAGAAATGAAGAAGGGGATATCACAACTGATCCCACAGAAATAAAGAGTATAATAAAAGGATACTTTGAAAAATTGTATGCCAACAAAATGGATAATTTAGAGGAAATGGATAAGTACTTGGAAACACAAAAGTAGTCTACAATGATGAAAGAAGAAATTGATGGACTCAACAGACCAATCACAAGTAAAAGATAGAATTAGTCATCCCAAATCTCCCAACTAAGAAGAGCCCAGGAATAAACAGCTTCACAGATGAATTCTACAAAATATTCTGGAAAGAACTAACACCAATCCTGTTAAAGTCTTCCCAAATAAATAAATAAATAAATAAGTGGAAGAAACATTGCCTAACTCATTCTATGATGCCAACATCACCCTAATATACAAAACTCACACAAAGATGCCACAAGAAAGGAAAACTATAAACCAATCTCTCTAATGATTTTACATGCTAATATCCTCAACAAAATACTTGCTAATTATATTGAACAACACATGAAAGGAATTATACACAAGGACAAGATATTTTACATCCCTGGTATGTAAGGATGCTTCAATGAAAGAAAATCAATCAATGTAATATACCACTTAAACAGATAAAAGAGAAAAAAATCACATTATCATCTCTATAGATGCAGAAAAAGCATTCAAGAAAATACAGCACCCTTTCCTGATAAAAAAAAAAAACTTAAAAAGATAGGAATAAAAGGGAACTTCTTCAATATGATATAGGGTACATCATACTTAATGGTGAAATCATAAAGGTTTCCCTCTATGATTTGGAACAAGACAAGGATGACCACTTTCACCACTCTTATTTAATATTGTGTTAGAAGAACTTGTTCAAGCACTTAGGCAAGAAAAAGATATAAAAGGCATCCAAATTGCAAAGATAGAAGTAAAAACTTCACTATTTCCAGATGACATGATCCTATACACAGTAAGACCTGAGAAGTCTACAGCAAAGCTTCTAGAGTTTATAAATGAGTTCAGTAAAGTCACAGGTTATAATATCAATGTGCAAAAATCAGTATCATTTCTGTACACCAATAATGAGCAAACTGAGGAGGAAATCAAGAAAAAAATTTCATTTACAATAGCAACAAAAAGAATAAAATAATTAAGAATAGATTTATCTAAAGATTTAAATGAATTGTGCAGGGAACTCCACACTTTACACTTTTAAAAGAAATCAAAGAAGACCTTAATTAATACAATAATATTCTCTGTTCATGGATAGGAAGACTACACATCATTAAAACGTCTATCCTACCCAAACTGATTTGCAGATTTAATGCAATCCCAATAAAAATTACCACAGCACTTTTTATATTGAATTGGAAAAGCTAACTATGAAATTTATTTGGAATAGCAAGGGGTCCTGAATAGCCAAAAATGTATTGAAAATGAAAAATGAAATTAGAGGAATCACACTGTCTGATTCTAAAACATACTACAAAGCTACAATGGTCAAAAATGCATGGTATTGACACAGGGATAGAAATACTTACCAATGGAACTGATTTGAGAATTCTGGTATAGATCTCCACATACACAGTCAACTGATATTTGACAAGGCCACTAAGTGCACTGATCTGGGAGAAAATGGCCTCTTCAACAAATGGTGCTTGGAAAACTGGATATCCATATCCAAAAGAATGAGAGAACCTCACCCTTATACAAAAATTAACTCAAGATGGATCAAAGATCTAAGTATGAGAACCAAGACCACAAAGATCTTGGAAGATAATAAAGGGGAGCTTCTACAAGATCTTGTATTAGAAAATTGTTTCATGAAATTTACATCTAAACCATGAGCAACAAAAGAAAAAGTAGATAAATGGGACCTAAAAATTAAAAACTTTTGCACCTCGAAAGACTTTGTCAAGAAAGTGAAAATGCAGCCTACTCAATGGGAGAAAATATTTGGTAACCATTTATCTGATAGGAACCTCATATCCAGCATATATAAAGAAATCCTATACCTCAAAAATAAAAAGAAAACCAACAAATTTAAAAAATGGGCAAGTGATTTGAATAGACACTTCTCCAGAGAACAAATACAAATGGCTAAAAAGCACATGAAAAGATGCTTAGAATCACTAACTATTAGTTAAGTGCCTATCAAAACCACAACTAGATATCATCTTACATCTATTAGACTGATGGCAATTAAAAAAACAGAAGACTGCAAGTGTTGGACTGAATGTGGAGGAATGAGGATTCTTATCCAATGCCGGTGGGAATGTAGAATGATGCAGCCATTGTGGAGGACAGTTTGGTGGTTCCTCAGGAAGCTAACTATAGAACTGTCATATGATCCAACAATCCCACTGCTGGGTATATACCCAGAAGAATTGAAAGGAGGGACTCAGACAGTTAAAGGTACACCAATATTCATAGCAGCATTATTCACAATTACCAAAAGTTGGAAACAACAGAAATGTCCATCAACAGATGAATGGATAAACTAATTGTGGCTATATATACAATGGAATATTCTCAGGTGTAAGAAGGAATGCAGTATTAATACACTGGAAATATGGGTGAATCTTGAAGACCTTATGTTGAGTGAAGCAACTCAGGCACTGAAAGACAAATGTTACATATTTTCATTGATATGAATTAAGCAAATTGAGCAGACTCATTGAACTAGAATCAAGAAGATAGGTTTACAGGAGACAGAAAGAGAGAAGAAGGTTGTGAATCAATGCCCATATGGGCAAAATCTATAATAAATTGGAAGGGTGTAGTTGTGCAGTGGATGTGCATGACAGTGGTGCAGTGATGCATTTGGGTTGGGTGGTGGGTGTTGGTCGAAAATGGGGGGAAGCATGAGGAGGGTGGGTTGGATTGTCCATGGAACTGGGAGGAGGGCTGGGGGAGGGAGGAGATGAACTATAGGGATTTGCAGGTATGTGGCTGAAACTACACCATTGGGAATGTTCTTTTGGAAAATAATGCAGGGAAGGGTTACTGGTTTAAGCTGTTGGATGTGGGGAGTATGCAGGACAGGGTACACCTAGGGCAGCCTTCTAGGGAATGTGTAGCATCCATCTTGTCATAGTGTGTTGCATCAGTGGGTGGAGGTTCACATAAAAAGTGGGAAGTTGTTAGACTCTCATCCTGGAGAGTCTTGCTATAATCTCAAAGAGAGGGATGGGAGTCCTTTGAGAATATAGGCAGTGCCTAATAGGGGAAGAAAAGCCAATATGTCAAGCCCTCAATGTTGTTACAAGTAACTATGAATCTTGTCCCTCAATGAGTTAATTGGTTAAGTGGTTACTATGGATCCCTAGGGGAGAGGGACAGAGAAATAGAATAGATGGAACATGGGACATTTTTGGGGTGATGGAATTGTTATGCATGATCTTGCAATGATGGATACAGATCATGTCAAACTTCATCAAAATCTATAAAACTGTGCAGTCAAAAATGTAAACCATAATGTAAATCATCAACCATGTTTAGTAGCAATGTTTCAATATTTGTACATCAATCCTTACAAAGGTACTATCCACATGTAAAATGTTATTAACGGGAATGTGGAAAAGGGAGAGGATAATGGGTATATGGGAATCAACTATATTCTGTATGTGACTTTAATGTAACGTAAAGATTCTTTGAAAGCAAAGTGAATAAAATAAGATACTGGGGAAGTAAATGATAGAAAATGTCAAGTACATACAAGACAACAGATTTTACAATGATGAAAGACATAATGTCAAAATTTTTTTAATTAAAAAATATTTTTATTTCAAACTTTTAAAAATTGTTTTTGTATTTTATTCATTATGTTTAAAACTATCAATATTATATCATTTTCCTATTAATTATATTCAGTTATTTTGTTGGCTTCAATTTTGAAGATGCTTTTGATCACAGAATCACAACTCAGGTAGGGAAGGATCATTATTGCAGCATGTCAGAGATGAGGCATGCATGGGAGGAGGTTCACCTGGGGCATAACTATAAAGTATATGAATGTGTTCGTGTTCATGGGGCATTGTCATGGTGGGTGGGGATCCATACAATAACTGAAAAAATATCCAATTTCCATTATGGGGAGTTCTGCCACATTTGCTAATGGGAAGACAAATATCTACCAAGTAAAGGATCAGTGGCAGGTGAAGGAGGATGGACCATTGACAGGCCCTTGATAGTGATGACTTTACTTATGAACCTTTACTTTTGAAATTTAAACTTAGCCTAGCATTATAGGCTACCTAAGTGTTACCCCCTGAGAGCCTCTTTGTTCCTCAAATGTGTCCCCTTCCTAAGCCAAACTCAGGATATAAATGCATTACCTTCCCCCCAGTGTAAGACATGACTCCTGGGGTGAACCTCTTCATCCTGAGGAATTACTACAAGCACTAACTAGCAATGCAACTTAAAAAAGACCTCGACCAAAAAGGAGAAAGGGTAAAGACAAATGATTTCATATGGCTAAGTGACTTCAAAGTGATTTGGGAGGTCATTCCAGAAGTTATGTTTATGCACATCTGAGAAGGAACTCATTGACTGCTAAAGTATATATTCCCTCAAATAAAAGTGTTCCTGAGGGCTCTGGAGACATCCAGACAGTATAGGCAGAGCAGAGAGCTCAGGAGTTTGGTGCCCTGCCAGTGGACCCTACTTTTTAATTTATACTCCCCTGTGTGACAGAGTTGGTCTCAGTGGTGGTTTCCCTACACATGGCTTTTCTGCCCCTTCTACTTGAAACTATAGTTAGTACTAGAATTGATAAGTTTATGTCCAAGATACTTAAATCTTTGGGCTATACATGTACCAGTTGGGCCATAAATTCTCCAGTTCATTGGACTCACCCAGGACAATTAACAAGGAAATGATGATGGACAATGACCATCTCAAGGAATAGAGACAGTCTGAAACTGCAAGCAAAATAATCCTATTCATCTGCCCCATGGGATTTAAGTCCCCCCCCCCAATTAGAGGTGGATAGGGCACCACTATCTCAGAATCCTCAGAATTGTGGAACAAACATTGGAGTACAGTAGACTTACTGTTAGTCTACTATAGACTTACTGTTATCCTGACAATGGAAGAACTCTTATCATTGATGTGGAGGCAGTGGTCACTGGAAGTTCTGAGAAGAGGGACACAGAAAAATAGGTGTAATTTGGGGCATTCTCAGGACTTGGAAATTGTCCTGAATGACATTGCAATGACTGATACAGGCCACTGTATATCTTGTAATAACTTACAAAAATGTGCAGGAGAAAGTGTAATGTGCAATGTAAACGATAATCCATGCTTAGTAGCAATACTCCAAGGTGTGTTCACAATTGTGGCAAAAATACCACACTAATGAAAAATGTTGTTAATGTAGGAAAATGTGTGAGGGGTTTGGGAGTGGGCATATGGGAATCCCCTGATTTTTTATGTAACATTTATGTAATATAAGTTTCTTTTAATAAAAAAATATAAAAGTATATTTAAAAAAAATCAATTATCCCTAAAATTCAACATTTTAGTATCCAATTTCCATACTCTTTTTCAGTTTTATCACATTGTCTGTATGCACCCTCTTCGACCCTCAACTGAAAATGAAACCCATAATTCATGGGGTGCCCATTCCTTTTACTTATTTATTTACTAATTTGATCAATTATATATCATCATTATAAATTGGAATTATTTTTTCTAATATTTTAAATGTTCTTTCATTTATTTATATTTTAAATGTACAGATAATTTTACTTATGTGATTTGAAATATATACTATTCTTTATTGTTAATAATATTTTCCTAAAAAGCTATGTTTCATAATAAAATAAGGAAAATATCACTAAGTTTATTTCTCATTGTACTTTTATTTGTTACATCACATTTTATGTTTCAATTACTCTGAGTTTTAGGGAACAACTATGGAATGAAGTAGCTTTCACTGTTCCTAAAATAAATTATTTGGCCAGTGCTAGTTACTGAGTAGTCTTCTTTTATTCAATATAATATGATAGTATATTTTTCATATATTAAATTATTCATGAGAGTCTTTTTTTCAGCAATTGCAAGACTATTACTTTGTTTTCTTCAAGTTTTAGATGAAATTCAGTACCATAAGTACAAAAGTTGTAATGAAAGAACTTGTAACAAGGATATAAACACAGTGGTCACCAGTGGTTCTGAGGGGAGGAAGAGGGAAGAATAGGTGTAACTTGGGACATTTGGGGGACATTGTAATTTTTCTGCATGATATTGCCATGATGACTAGAAACCATTATGCATTTTGAAAAAATCTATTAAATTATGTGGTGCAAAGTGTAAACCATAATGTAAAGTATAGACCATGGTTAGTAGCAATGTTTTAATATGTGTTCATCAATTGTAAAAAAATGTATCACACTAATGAAAGATGTTAATGAGGGAAATTGTGGGAAAGGTAGGAGATGATGTATATGGGAATCCCCTATATTTTAGTTGTGAAATATGTAATCTAAATCTTGCTTAAAAATAAAGGAAAAAGAACAAATAATGGAATTTTAAAAAATGGATAAAGTACCTAAATATAAAAACTAGAACCATAAAATTATTAGAAGAAAATGTAGAGAAACCTCTTCAAGATCTTCTGGTTGATAGTGATTTCTTAGATGGTATATCGAAAGCACAAGCTACAAAGAGAAAATAAATGAATCGGGTTACTTCAAAATTAAACATTTTGGGAGTGGATATGGTTCAAGTGGTCGAACTCCCACCTCCCACATGGGAGGTGCCAGGTTCATTTCCCGATGCCTTCTGAAAAAAAAATGAAAGCAAACAACAAGCAAAGCAGATGAAAAAGGCAACTCAGAGAAGTCAATGTGGCTCAGTGTTTGAGTGCCAGCTTCCCACCTTCCCACCCTATACAAGTTCCTGGGTTCAATCCTCAGCCCCAATGTAGCAAAAAATAATAATAAATTAATTAATTAATTAAACATTTCTGTATTTCAAATAATTTCATTAAAAAGGTGAAAAAAAACAGGCAACTCAATGGAAATAAATCTTTAGAAATGACATATGTGATAAGGATTGATCTCCATGTTAAATAAATAGATCATACAACATAATAACAAAAATAACATGTAACCCAATTTAAAAATGGACAAAAGAAATTGTTATGGTTAGGCAAATGTGTCAACTCTGCCTGGTAATTGTGCCCAGTTTTTTTTATCAAGCAAGCACTGGGCTAATTGTAATACAAGTACATTTATGGATTTTAGTCACCAGTGAGTTTATTGCATTGATGGCTGGTTACACCTACAACCAACCAAGGAGATTGCCATTAGCAATGAGTGACCTTTTATCCAATCAGTTGAATGCCTGAAAAGGGGAACTGATTTCAGCATTCATACAGAATTTTCCAGCTTGAATTCAGACAACTAATGTCTCCTGAGGACTCATCAATGACCTTCATTGGAGCCTGTGGTTTGCAGCCTGCCTGTAGAATTTGAACTTGTGCATCCCCATGGCCATATGAGAGAATTATATAAAATCTTATACTATTTACAGGTATCTCCTGTTGATTCTGTTTCCCTAGAGAACCCTCACTAATACAGCTTGGTACCAGGAGTGGTTCTTGAAGAAAAGAATCTTAAACATGGATATCTGAAGTGGTTCCAGGAGTTTTGTAATTAACTCTCTACTCTAATTGGACTAACGGTTACTAATGACTCCCTTTCCAATAATGGAGAGACTACTAACAGTCCATGGCATGAGTTGGTAATGGAGATACACAAAATATCATCGCTGAATTCCCCTACTTCCATGCTTATAAGAGACAAGGATGTGGGCGAGATTGTTTTCAACACCTTAATAGAGTTTTGTGGAGTCAAAAGGTACAATGATATTGGCTGGGTCCTCCTAGGTACTCTGGATACAGTTACAAAAGAAAGGGATGAGGTAAAGGCTTCAAATTTGCCACTTAAATGCCACATGAATGATGTAAGAGTTTCTAGGTGTACTCTGAAAGAAAATCTTGCTTCCTGCAGCCATGGGCTCAGGATCTCTGAAAACCAGACTCAGATTCTCATTTTACGAGTAGCAGAGTTAAAAAGGAAACTAAAATCTGAACCTCACTGGGTGTCTGGTTTTAAAGTGAAGACATTGTTTGGAAAGAAGTGGAACCCTGAGGACTGGGTTGGGGACATTTGTGATGATGATGATATTGGTTGAGGCATTGGATCCTTAAATTCTGCTGAGACATTGCCAGATAAACCCGTGGTAGCCTGCTTTTTGGAGACCACACTTTGTCAACCTTGTATCACCCAGCCTCCAGCCTTCCCCAGGGAGTCCAGACCTCCTTCCAGCCAGGAGGTGGGTGCCAGCCAAACTAAAGCCTGCACAGTCCAGCCTCCACCCTGCCCTGAGGAATCTGCCTTCCAAACCATGGCTGAAGAGATTAATCCTGTCTCATCAATGAAAAACAAACTTCAAGTCAGTAGCTTGCAAGGCCCTTCTAATCCTTCTCCTTACCCACACTCCCCTCTTCTTTTTGAGATATATTACTAGGCATTTCTAATCTCCTTACCCACTCCAACCACTCCTCTTCTCTTTAAGACCTATTACTAAGCTAAAATCATGAAAAGTCTCCAAAGGCAAAATATAAAGTGTGACCCATGAGGAAGTATGTTATAGTCTAAAAGAACTGCAAGAGTTTTTCAATTTATATAGACAGAAATTAGGAGATTACGTGTGGGAATGAATAGTAGGGTATGGGATAATGATGGAAGGAATATAAAGTTGGATCCATGACTTGTGAAGTGAGTGCTATTATGGTAAAAAAGGCCAAGTGGAAGCCACTAGAACTGCCCCTACCCAGCAAAACAGTAAATCAAAAGTAATATCAATTTCCTGGAGGGATTGTAGAGATTAGTGACACCATCAAGGATTTGAAGGATGCAGATTTGGTGATTGCCGCCACATCCTCATTCAACTATCCTATTTGGCCTGTGCAGAAAAGAGATGGATCTTGGAGGATGACAGTAGATTTTCATAAACTTATCCAAGTGGTGACTCCAATAGCAGCTGCCATTCTTTTTTTTTTTTTTTTTTTTTTTTTAAAGATTTTATTTATTTATTCATATATCTCCCCCTTGCTGCTTGTGCTCACTGGGTCAGCTAACCGCGCCGTGTGGGCGGGCTTGCCTTCACCAGGAGGCCCTGGGAACCGAACCCGGGGCCTCCCATATGGTAAACGGGAGCCCTACTGATTGAGCCACAGCCACTTCCCGTAGCTGCCATTCTTGATGTGGTATCATTTCTTGAGCAAATCAACACATTCCCTGGCACCTGGTATGCAGCTATTGATCTGGCAAATGCTTTTTTCTCAATTGACACCAAAAACAGTTTAATTTCAGCTGCCAAAGCATGCAATATACCTTCACTGTCTTGCCTCAGGGGTATATCAACTCTCCAGCCCTTTTTCATAATATTTTCTTCAGGGATCTTGATTGTCTCTCCCACAAGATATCGCACTGGTCCATTGTATGGATGATATCATGTTGATAGGTCCTGTAGAGCTAGTAAGTATTCAAAAGAAATATGATGGATTATTCAATTGTCAAAACATTGAAATTACAAATATAAATTTTAGACATTGGACGAACATAAGCAAAGTTCAGATTTTAACTAGGATTAATAGTTTTGTATGACAGTAGGTCTGTGTTCATCATTAACCATCAATTATACTGTTAATGCACAAGTCCTGCCAATAAAATCTCCTATTCCTCACATCTAATAAATAAAAGAACACCCAAGAGCATGGGCAATTACATTGCTGTGACTGACTTGGCCAAAATGTGTTACTCAGTGCCAATAACTGAATAAGAAAAATTCTTAACTGCTACTGCCAGAACCTTAACAAGTTATCTTTAAAAATTGCTTAATGCTCAGGTGACTCTAAAGAGGGCCTCCAAAAGGACCTAACCACACTCACACATAATTTACAGAAAATGAGACAGGGTTAGAGCATCCCATTAAAAACAAGGACCATCAAACTCTGTCATATTCCTGGCTGTCATCTGGTCATCTAAGAGAAGACAGATTCCTACCATGATCTAAAACAAGCCCATCTCAGACATTGAGATATGCAGCACACCTGCTAGGATTATTCATGTTCTAGAAGTAACACACTCCATATCTCTCACTCTTATTAAAGCCCATATTCAAAATTATGTATACAAATGCTCTTATCAACTTGGGAGAGTCCCAAAAATGTGTCCCAGAATTGGCACAATAGGTCATTTTGCAAGTCATATCCCTTGTCCCATTGGGAACTGATCTTAAATTGGAGGTTTTGGCTGTCTCCAAATAAGTCTTTTGGAGTCCTTGAACTGGGCATGTCAAATCCTGGCTGCCTATAGGGTCCTTCCAAAAATGGAGATCCTTACATGGCAACAACCGATCAGACTGTGCATGTAGATTCCCATGATGTCAAGGATGAGAGAAAACTCCCAGCAGGGTTACAGCACAGCCACCGAAGCCTCATTGGTAATATGGAAATGGTACCTAGAGGACAGGGTTAAAACTTACGAACAGGCCTCTCTCTATTGCAGGTAGATATGACTTTCACCATAGTAAGCTCCTTGCCTAAGCATCTTGATTTGCTGGAGATGGTGCACCTACTGCCCCTCCTTTACAAAGTGGAGAGCCCCTTGGAACAACTGTCTGATATACAAAGGAGTCAGTAAATCTCACTGAAGGAAATGCTATCATTGAGCACAACAGACCTCACTGGATGGCCATGACATATCACTGGACTCAAATGCCTCACTTACCTAAGATGATTGTTTGGGGTCTTCACACTTGGCATCCCTGGAAGCAGTCCAGTTGGCACTTCAGGATCCTCAGAGCTCCCAGTTGCCCAATCTCCACATCTTCACTAATTCTTGAGTGGTGACCAAAGGGTGGCCAGGCCATGTGTTCATCTATTGGAAGAAATGTGCCACACTAGTGAAAGATGTTAA
This sequence comes from Tolypeutes matacus, assembly GCA_026826555.1. NCBI lineage: Eukaryota > Metazoa > Chordata > Mammalia > Cingulata > Chlamyphoridae > Tolypeutes > Tolypeutes matacus. The sequence goes on from JAKSZT010053902.1 coordinate 3,173,527, forward strand.
TGTGGAAAAGTGTGGGAGGGGGTGGGAGTAGGTATATGGGAATCCCCTATATTTTGATTTAACATTTATGTGATCTAAAGCATCTTTAAAAATAAAAAAAAATACTTATATATTTATTTATTTATTATTTATTTATAAAGAAGTCATACAACAAATCTACTCTTGACCTTGGCAACAAAATTTTTAAAATATAAAACAAAATAGTAAAATAAAATTAAATATATTAAAATTAGATAATAAAAGAGTTGGTTTCTCCAGTAAGGTTAAGAATAGGGAAGGTCTCAAGCAGAAAAGGAAGCCTGAGTTAGTGTCACACTAGGATGAAAACTTCTAGTTGATGTTATATGGTAATATTTGTTATAGTAGTGTAGGATGCCAAGACTGTTACTTCTTAACCTATTCATTAGAGAAGGACCCATAATATGAGAGCCATCTATTTTCTCCCTGCAAATTATAAACATGTCAGTGGCTTAGGACACTAATACCTGTGACAATAAAATGAGTCTTTTAATTATAACTTAATAATGGATGGAGGTTTGTCATTTTTGTGTTTACAAATGTACAAATTTTTCTTTTGGTTCTATTTTTACCCACCACTAGCTTTCATTTACACAAACATATGTACTCTCAAAATGCATTGAAATTATTAAAAGATGGGCCTTGAATCACCATGACATCTGCTCATTCTCTCTGTCTGAAACAATTGGTTGGATAATACTCTCACCAATTAGAACAAGTTTCTTCCATGGATAGAGATGACTAAGTAAATTTTTCTTTCTGAGGATAGTAAATTTTTCCATCAAAATAGCCATAATACCAGGAATTTCTCTGCCATTCATTAGACCTGGCAGTCAGGCATGAATTGGGAGGAAAGTATCCTTATAGGTATGGGCAGGGTAAGGCCCAATTTCTCTGTTCCCCTATTTGGTTGTTTTCTTATATATGTGTAAGCAAATGATGGTTCTTCTGTATCTGTCTTCAGAAGATACTTTCATTCCAGAATAGCTGGGCATTCCATGACTAAGACTGCTCACTGACCTCCACAAGTCCTATGTGATTGCTGAGTTGCAGGTTTCCTCTCCTCTCCAGCATTGGCTTAAGGTTTACAAGCCTTTGCACTTCCCAAGAAGTCCCCTTTGTAAAAATAGGCTGGAATTTAAGTAGGAGAAATAGCCAAGTGTCATGATGAAAGGAAGCATTTCCAGAAGGAACAGGGGCAATAAGTTGAGTCCCTTAAACTCCAGGACTTAGCACTCCTCAGTAGGGTAACAAACATGCTCCTAAGGGTTTCTGTAATGAGCATATCCCAAGTACTATAAGAATATTTTAGGGAAATGGCTGTGGCTCAATCAGTAGGGCTCCCGTTTACCATATGGGAGGCCCCGGGTTCGGTTCCCCGGGCCTCCTGGTGAAGGCAAGCCCGCCCGCATGGCGTGGTTAGCTGACCCAGCGAGCACAAGCAGCAAGGGGGGGGATAAATGAATAAATAAATAAAATCTTAAAAAAAAAAAGAGAATATTTTAGGTAATATCTCTCTACTCATTAATATATTATGATATCACCTTTATTGCTCAAAATATGACATTTGAATTCAAGTATTTATATTTAAATTCATAATTACGTATTTAGTTATCAATGTTGCATTTTAAATTTTCCTTTAGTTCTAATTTTTGTCCTTTTAACACTAATATCTATAAAAATATTGTCTATGTAAAATATCAAGCAATGCAGAAAAACTTATATGAAAATGAAATATACCTGACTAGTCTACCACTGTTTTTCCAACAGAGAATGAGTTGCACATTTAGGTGCAACTGTGATTTACACCAATATTTTTGCAATGCATCTTTTCATAGTCACTGTGCATGGTTCAAAGACCCTATTTTTACATGAAATCATCTTCCTTATGCTTTTGTGCTTCTATAAAATAACATATGATTGCATGATATTGGTATTAAGTATTTTGACAACAAAACAATCTTACCTTCACCATTGCAAGTGAACTTATGCTTAATATCAATGTGTGCGTACTCTGTGCAAAGTTGTGCATGGTCCTTTAAGAAAATTTCTTGAGGCCTAATTGAAATATGAAGAGCATTTTCCATAGATTCTACTACATTGCTTACAAAACTATTTGCAAATGTATAGTCTTCCAAGTGCTCAATGGTTTTCTGTTAACCCTTATCTCTGGCACTATAACATTGTAATGATCATTTAATATTTGTGAATTTCAAGACTAAATTTTAGTCAAAATTTTGTTAATTCAATCACCTTGTTAATTCAATTTGCATATCTCTGGTTTTTCGAGGCTTTAGAATATCATTTTTAGCTAAGTGCATTTATAAATATTTATTTATGTTACTTTTATTTACTTTTAGTCTTTTCTTTTTGAATTATTGATTTACATGTATATATACTACATATATTCATAGTCTTTAAATATACCTGCATATATTCAGTCAATGTTTGGACTTAAAAATGTCCTCTATATATGATGATATATTATTGAATTTTGCATATGATACAGATTTAAAGAGAAAAATATTTAGTTTATCATTCAGTGTAGAAAACACAAAGACAAAAATCCAGCAGGCTTTTCATACGAAAATGTAAACTCAAACTCCCTTAACTTGATAATTTTTTCTCCAGGAGCCAAGAACAAAATGGTGAATTGTTAGGTAATTTCCCTTTAAATTCAGGAGCAAACATAGTTGAGCACTATCAACACATTTATTTAATATTATATTGGAGGTTATAATAAGTGGAATGAAGCAGGAAAAGTACATTGAGGGTAAAAGAATTGGAAAAAAAGAAAATATAACCTTAATTCTTACAAATAATGTATTTTCTGACAAACAAATTCAAAATAATCCACAGTTAACTTTTTTCTAAATGATAAAATTTATTAAAGTTATTGGAGCAATAACAATATCAAATTTTCAATGGCTGATAAATTGAATTGTGCTAGGGTCCTACTTCTGCCTTCTGGTTAAGAGTCTCTTTTCCTCTTTATGCAGATCCTGAATAAATAATAATGATAATTTCCCCAAAATTTCTGATTATCTGGTCTTAGTTCTAACTGAAGCTTAATCTTGGCCAGATGTGTCAGTACTGGGATCTGAGAACAACAAACACCTGGGCGGGGAGTGGTTCCAGAATGTGAAGAGAGTGCACAATGTGTAGAGGACTTTAGGATCTTTGTTTTCATGACTACTTCCTTCCCTTTCCTCCACTGCCCAGATTATTTGCAGAGAATCATTTTCTATATTAAACATCTCCAACAGCAAAATATGAAAATGTCATACCTCTAAGAGATGCAGTTAAAATCCTCTTCACTGAACCCACTTGGAAAATTGTATGTATTGTACAAACCCTGACTTTTGAAAAACAGTGTTGTGATGTCAATTATTTCCATATTTTGTTTCCATTATTAAAACAGCTCTGCTCTGAATTCCCAGGGCCTCCCAATTTTCCTCCCTGGCTATGTCCTCATTTAGCATTAGTCATTAAAGCAGAACCATTCAAGTCTCTGAGGTCTCACAGGGACACTATATAGACTATATGGCTAATGGCTGTTACCCTAACCGCAAATCCCATCTTCGCTATTACAAGCTAACTTATGACTAACATCATTGTATGTGCATTCTCTGTGCCCACCTACACAGGGCTCTTTAGGAGAGTTTTTGCCTTGTTAAGAGTGGTGTGATTTCAATTTTTTATAGTTTCCACTAAATTGTTTGCAATAATGTTTGCAAATGATGCTTGCCAGGAAAGGACCATTTATAGAAACGATTCCAGCACTGCTCACTCCTTAAATTTGAAGTAACTGGCAGAATTCAAATGGAGTAACTCAGTACAATCATTGGTTAATAAAGGCCATGGAGTAATGGGATTCATGTTTCAATGGAATTAAGTAGAGGCTGCAATGTAAATATGTATAGCTCTTATGTACAATTTTGTTTAGATTTAAATTTATATTTAAAAAATTCGTTATTAAAAATAACAAAGAAAACAACACTGCTTAGCTGTTTCAGGTTTTAGGTTTGTAGAATTAAAAACAATACTCAGAGAATTTAGAATCTTGAGAATGGCAGTTAAGAAAGATTGCTCCCAAAATAAGTATTTTATCAGAAAATTTAGAGAAAATTTAAAAGTTTGCTTGAACAGGGATGAATTTTAGCACGTGCTTTTTGACTGTTTGCATTTCCTCTTCTGAAAAATGTCTATTCAAGTATTTGGACCATTTTTAAAAGATACTTAGATTACATAAATGATACATAAAAAATGTAGGGGACTCCCATATGCCCAACTCCCTACCCCTCCCACACTTTCCTTCATTAACAACATCCTTCATTAGTGTGGTAGGTTTGTTACAATTGATGAACACATATTGGAGCATTGCCACTAAGTGTGAATTATAGTTTACATTATAGTTTAAACTCTCTTCCACACATTTTTGTATGTTATGACAATATATATAATGGCCTGTATCTGTCAATGCAATGTCATACCAGACAATTCCAATGTCCTGAAAATTCCCCTGTATTACACCTATTTTTCCCTTTCCCTCCCCTCAGAACCTCTGGTGGACACTGCCTCCACATCAATGATATAAGTTCTTCCATTGCTAGAATAACAATAAGTCTATAATAGAATAACAGTAAGTCTACTCTAATTTATCATTCATTCCCCAATCCTGAGGATTCTGGGATGGTGATGCTCACTCCAACTCTGATTGGGAGGGTTCATAGATCCCAAGGGGCAGAGGGATGGGACTACCTTGCTTGCTATTGTAGACTCTCTCTGTTCCTTGAGATGGGCATTGTCCATCATTATTTCCTTGTTAGTTGTCCTGGCCAAGTCCAATGAACTGGAGAGTAGGTGTTGCAACTCTTTGAGATTCAGGGCCTGACTCACATATGGGGAGCCCAAAGATTTAAGTCCCTTGGACATAAACCTATCAACTCTACTAATAACTATAGGTTCCAATAGAAGGGGCAGAAGAGCTATGTGTAGGGAAACCATAACTCAGTCCAATACTGTCACACTGGGGAGCATAAATTCCAATGTAGGGCTCACTGGCAGGGGGCCAAACTCCTTAGCTGTCAACCATGTCTAGAGTGGATGTCTCCAGAGCCCTCAGGAGCCCTGATATTCGAGGCAATATTTACTGTGGTAGTCAATGAGAACCTGCTGAGACATGCATATGTGTAACCTCTGGAATGACCTCCCAACTCACATTGAAGTCTGTCATATAAACTCACTTGTCTTTTGGTCAAGCTATTTTTCCAGTTGCATTAAGTTGGTGCTTGGTAATAGTCCCTTGGTGCCAGGGAGGCTCACCCCCGGGAGTCATTTCTCATACCAGGGGGAAGGTAATGCATTTAAATGGTGAATTTGGCTTAGAGAGAAGCCATAGTTGAGCAGCAAGGAGGCTTTCAGGTGGTAACTCTTAGGCAGTCTATAATACTAGGCTAAGTTTCAATTTCAAAAGAAAAGATTCATAAGTACAGCCATCCATATCAAGGATCCAATCAATGGTCCATCTTCCTTTACTAGTTACTGCCCATGTACTCAAGGGATTCTTGCTGTCCCATTAGAGAATGTGGCAGAGCTCCCCAGGATGGGAATTGGATTTTCTTTCAGTTATTGTGTGGAACTTAACCCACTGTGACAATGCTTCATGAACATTTGAACTTTTTCATATGCCTTATAAGTATACCCCAGGTGAATCTCCTCCCATGCATACCCCATAACTGACACCCCACACCAATGGTCCTACCCTGCCTCAGTTGTAGCCATTCTGTGAGCCAAAACTTCTTCAAAAGTGAAGCCAATAAAATTACCTAATAAAATTAATAAGAAAATGAAATAATAATGATAGTTTTAAAAATGAAAAATAAAACACAAAAAAATTATAAAGAATTTGAAATAAAAATAATTTAAAAATAATAAAAAATAAAATTTAGCATTATCTTTTCATCACTGTAAGATGTGTTGTCTTGTATGTGCAGTGACATTATCTTCCATTTATTCCCCAAGTATCTTATTTTTTTTCATTTTGTCTTCAAAGATGCTTTAGGTTAGAGAAAAAGTCATGTACAGAATATAGGTGATTCCCATATACCCAACATCCTTCCCCTTTACCTGTTCCCCTATTGATAACATTTCACATGTGGAAGGTATCTTTTTATGATTGATGTGCAAATATTGAAACCATGGTCAATGATTTATATTATGGTTTACATTTTGGACCATACACTTTTATAGATTTTGATGAAGTTTGACATGATCTGTATCCATCATTGCCAGATCATGTAGAACAATTCCAACACCCCCAAAATATCCCATGTTCCATTTATTCTCTTCCTCACTCCCCCTCCACTCAGGACCCATGGCAATCACCAACTTCACTCCTTGAAGAACAAGATTCATAGATACTTGCAAAAAAATTGAGAGATTGACATACTCATCTGCCCACCACTATTAGGCACTGCCTATGCTCTTGAGAGACTCCTGCCCCTCTATTTGAGAATGTAGCAGGACTCTCCAGATATGAATCCAACACTTTCCTACTCATTGTGTGGATCTCCACCCACTGATACAATGCACTATCAAAAGATGAACACTCACATACTCACTGGAAGCCTGCCCCAGATGAGCCCTGTCCTACATACTCCCCACATGCAACATCTTAAACAATTAACTCTCCACTAATGTATATGCCAAAAAAATTTTTCCCAAAGTTGTAGTTTCAACCACATACCCACAAATCCCCAGGGTTCATCTGCTCCCTCCTCTGACCCTCCCCCAAGTTCCATGGGGAGTGCAAACCCCCCACCCTACACTTCTCACAGGCCAGCACTGCTCAAGTCAATAGCATCACTGCACACTGTCTAAATATAAGAGCCAAGACCATAAAGATCTTGGAAGATAATATAGAGAAGCATTTACAAGATCTTGTATTAGAAAATGGCTTTGTGAACTTTACACTGAAAGAATGAGCAATGAAAGAAAAAATATATAAATGGGACCTCCTCAAAACTAAAAACTTTTGCACCTCAAAGGAGTTTTTCAAGAAAGTGAAAAGGCAGACCACTCAATGGGAGAAAATATTTGGTAAGCACATATCTGATAGGGGCCTAATATCCAGCATATAAAAAGAAATCCTACACTTCAAAAATAAAAAGACAACTCATTTAAAAAATAGGCAAGTGATTTCAATAGACACTTCTCCAAAGAATAAATACAAATGACAAAAAACATATGAAAAGATGTTCAACATCGCTAACTATTAGGGAAATGCACATCAAAACTACAATGGGATAGTATCTAACACCCATTAGACTGGTAGCTATAAAAAAGCAGAGGACTACAAATGTTGGAGAGGATGTAGAGGAATGAGAACTTGTGTACACTGCTGGTGGGAATGCAGAATGGTGCAACCATTGTAGAGGAAAATCTCTAGGTTCCTCAGGAAACTAACTTATAGAACTGTCATATGATCCAGGATCCCCACTACTGTGTCTTTACCCAGAAGAATTGAAATTAGGGACACAAATAGATATATTCACACCAGTGTTTATAGTGACAATATTCAGTATTGCCAAAGTTGGAAACAACCCAAATGCCCATCAACAGATTAATGGATAAGCAAACTCTGGTACATAAAAACAATGGAATATTACTCAGCTGTAAGAAAAAATGCAATATTAACACATGGGATAATATAGTTGAATCTTGAAGACCTTCTGCTGAGTGAAGCAAGCCAGGCACTGAAGGACAAATATTACATGACCTCACTGATATGAATTAAGCAAATTTTCAGACTTACAGAGCTAGTGTCTGGAATGTAGCTTCACAAGAGACAGAAAGGGAGTAGAGGGTTGTGAGCCAATGCCCATACGGGCAAAATCTATGATAAGGTGAAAGGGTGTATTTGTGCGGTGGATGGGTGTTTGTGTAGCTTTTATTTCTTTATCTAGCCTAATTTCTCCAGATAGAACCATTGAAAAACAATTGTGTCAGTGGGCATTCTTTTCTTGTTCCTGATTGCAGCAGGAAAGCTTTCAGTCTTTCACCATTGAGTACAATGCTAGCTGTTTTTCATATATGCACTTTACCATATTGAGAAAACTTCCTTCTCTTCCTATATTTTGGAGTGTTTTTTATCAAGAAAGGGTGCCTATATTGTCAAATGCTTTTTTTTTTTTTTTTTGCCTCCATTGAGATGATCATGTGATTTTTCTTCTTCAATTTATCAATGTTGTTTATTATACTAATTGATTTTTTTGTGTTGAACCACCCTTGCATACCTGCCATAAGACCTACTTGGTCATGGTGTATAATTATTTTAATATGCTTTTGGATTCTATTTGTAAGTATTTTGTTGAAGGTTTTTGCATCTATATTCATTAGAGATATTGGTCTGTAATTTTCTTTTTTTGTAGTATCTTTATCTAGTTTTAGTACTAGGATGATGTTGGCTTCACAGAATGAGTTTGGTAGTGTTCTTTCCTGTTCAACTTTTTGGAAGAGCTTGAGCAAGATTGCTATTAGATCATTGTTGAATGATTGGGAAATTTCACCTATGAAGCCATCTGGTCCCAGGCTTTTCAACTTTGGGAATTTTTTTGATGACTGTTTCAATCTCTTGACTTGTGATACTTTTGTTGAGGTCTGCTATTTCTTCTAGGGTCAGTGTAGGTGGTTTCTGTGTTTCCAGGAATTTGTTTATATCTTTCTATATATCTAGTTATTTTGGCATACAGTTGTTCACAATATCCTCTTATGATCTTTCTTATTTCTGTGGGGTCAGTGGTAATGTACGCCTTCTCATTTCTGATTTTATTTATTTGCATCTTCTCTCGTTTTTTCTTTGTCAATCTAGGTAAGGGTTTGTCAATTTTGTTGACCTTCCCTAATAACCAACTTTTTGTTTTGTTGATTCTTTCAATTGTTTTGTTATTTTTTTCTCATTTTCATTTATTTCTGCTTTTGTCTTTAATATTTCTTTCCTTCAGCTTGGTTTAGGATTAGTTTGCTTTTTTTTTCTATTTCCTCCAGGTGTGCAGTTAGATTTTGAATATTAGCTCTTTCTTCTTCTTTAGCGTTAAGTATTGAGGACTACAAACGTCTCTCTCAGCACCTAAAGGTTTTGATATGTTTTCTCATTTTCACTCATCTCAAGATATTTGCTGAATTATCTTTCAAATTCTTTGGCCCACTGATTATTTATGTGTCCTGTTTAATCTCCATATATTTATTAATTTATCTTTTTTTCCATCCATTATTGATTTCCAGCTTCATTCTCTTATGATCAGAGAAAGTATTTTGTATAATTCCAGTCTTTTAAAATTTATTGAGACTTGTCTTGTGACCCACCATATGACCTATCTTGAGGAAGGATCCATGAGCACTTAAAAAGAAATCATATCCTGCTCTTTTGGGTTGCAATGCTATGTAGATATCTTTTGGGTAGTTCCTTTACCATCTTATTCAAGTAGTCTATTTCTTTGTTTATCATCTGTCCAGATGTTCTATCAATACTGAAAGTGGTATATTGAAGTCTCCAACTATTTTTGTGCAGACATCTATTTCTTCCTTCAATTTTGTCAGTGTGTGCCTCATGTATCTTGAGGAACTCAGGTTAGTATAGTTACTTCTTGATGAATTGCCCTATTATTAATATATAAATATTTTCTTCATTCCTTATAACAGTTTTTCTTTTAAAATCTATTATGTTTGATGTTAGAATTGCTACTCTAGTTATTTTTTAGTTGCTATTTGCATGGAATAGTTTTTTCCAATCTTTCACATTTAACCTGGTTGTGGTCTTATGTCTGAGGTGAGTCTTTTGTACACAACACAAAGATGGTTCATATTTTTTATCCATTCTATCAGTCTATGTCTTTTGATTGGGGTGTTCAAACCATTAACATTCAATACTAATACAGTAAAGGCATTATTACTTAATCCATTTTGTCCTCCAGCTCTCTGTTGTCATATTGTTCTATTGTCTGTTTTCTTATCCTTTAGTTTACCATTCCATATAATCTTTATTTCAGCACACTCCTCCAAACCTCTTGTCCTTGTTTTTGTTTTTCTGTTTGCTTTTCCCTTTAGGCTAATGCACTATCTTTAGTATCTCTTGTAGTTCTGGTTATTTGGTAACATATTCTATCAGTTTTTTTTTTTAATCTATTTTTCATTGAAGTATATCATTCATACATGAACATGCATAAACAATAAGTGTATAGTAAAGATTGTGAACTTACAAAATAAACATACATAACATCATACAGGGGCCTCATACATCACCCCTCCACCAACACTTTGTAACAAATGTTTGTTGTAAAACACTTGTTACAAACTATGCAAGAGCATCATCAAAATATTAGTACTAACTATAGTCCCTATATTACATTTGGTGTATTTTCCCCAAACCCTCCCTATTTTAAAAAATAATTTTTATTACAGAGGTTTTGAACTTGCAAAACAATCATATACATGTATAAAATTCCCATACAACACCCTCTCACCTTCACATCACACCGTGGTGGACCATTTTTACAGATTATGAGATAATATCATCAAATTATTACCACCAACCATTGTCCATAGCATACATTCAGCATATTTTTTCCATACACCTCCATTTATCAACACAGTACATCTTTGGTATTGATGCAAAAATATTATAGTATTGCTGTTAACCAGTCTATAGGCCACACCACTTGTAGTTTTCCCATGCTTCCCACATTCCCACCACCCTGCAATATTAATGTACATCTGCTCTAGCTCACAGAAGAACACTCTTGCATTTGTATCCTCAACCACAATTCTCATCCACCTCTGGGTTTATTGTGTTATTCAATCCCTAGATTATGCTTTAGCTTTCTTTCAATTGACATTTGCTTCCTCAGACTACCCTTTTCAGCCCCAATTCCACTTATAAACCAATTGCTATTCACTATAATATGTTACCGTCAACTCTATCCATTTCTACACTTTTACAGTCAAGCTAATTAAAACTTTTGCATACATTAAGCATGACTAGTTCTTCTCAACCTTCTTCTTATCTCATAATAACCTATACTCTATGTTTTAACACCATATGTTTATTCTTCATATTTAGTTCATATTAATGAGACCATGTAATATTTATCCTTTTGTGTCTGGCTTACTTCACTTAGTATAATGTCTTCAAGATTCATCCATGTTATCATATGTGTCCCAATTTCATTTCTTATTACTGCAACATAGTATTCCATCATCTGTATATAACCATTTTATTTATCCATTCATTGATTGATGGACACTCCAGTTGTTTCCATCTTTTGGCAATTGTGAATAATGCTGCTATGAATATTGGTTTGCAGATGTCTGTTTGTGTCATAATTTTTAGTTCTTCTAGATATATTCCTAGTAGAGGAATTACTGGATCATATGGCAATTCTCTATTTAGCTTCCTGAGGAACTGCCAAACTGTCTTCCAACAGAGGTTGCACCATTTTACACTCCCACCAACAGTGAAGGAGTGTTCCTATTTCTCCACATCCTCTCCAGCACTTACTGTTGTTTAGTTTTTGTATTTAAATAATGGCTATTCTATGCAGTGTTAGATGATACCTCTGTTGTTTTAATTTGCATTTACATAATAGCTAGTAATATGAATCATTTTTTTTCATGTGCATTTTGGCCATTTGTAGTTCTTCTATGGAGAAATGTCTATTTAAGTCTTTTGCCCATTTTTAAATTGGATTGCTTGCTCTTTTATTGTTGAGTTGTGTGATCTCTTTGTATAGAATGGAAATCAAATCCTTATCAGATATGTGGTTTCCGAATATTTTCTCCCATTGAGTGGGCTGCATTTTCACCTTCTTGATGAAGTCCTTTGAATTATAAAGTGTTTAAGTTTGAGGAGGTTCTATTTATTCATATTTTCTTTCTTTGCTCATGTTTTTGGTGTAAGGTTTAAGAATCCACCAGCAACCACCAGGTCTTGAAGATGTTTCCCTATATTTTCTTCTAGGAGTTTTATTGTACTTGCTTTTATGTTTAGGTCTTTGATCCATTTTTTTTTAAAGATTTTATTTATTTATTCATTTATTCCCCCTTGCTGCTTGTGCTCGCTGGGTCAGCTAACCACGCCGTGCGGGCGGGCTTGCCTTCACCAGGAGGCCCCGGGAACCAAACCCAGGGCCTCCCATATGGTAAACGGGAGCGCTACTGATTGAGCCACACCGCTTCCCTCTTTGATCCATTTTGAGTTAATTTTTGTATAAGGTGTGAGATAGGGGTCTTCTTTCTTTTGGCTATGGATGGCCAGTTCTCCCGGCATCATTTATTGAATAAACTGTTCTGTCCCTGCTAAGTGGGTGTGACAGGCTTGTCAAAATCACTTTTGCCATAGATGTGAGGGTCTGTTTCTGAATCATCACTTCAGTTCCATTAGTCTATGGGTCTATCTTTATGCCAATACCATGCTGTTTCTACCATTGTAGCTAGGTAATATGACTTAAAGTCTGGACGTGAGAGTTCTCCAACTTCACTTTTCCTTTTTAAAATGTTTCTGGCTATTTGGGGCCTCTTACTCCTAGAGATAAAGTTGATAATTGTGTTTTCCATTTGTTTAAAAAATACTGGTTTAATTTTTATCGGGATTGCATTGAATCTGTATATCAATTTGGGTGGAATTGACATCTTAATGATATTTAGTCTTCCAATCCATGAGCATGGAAGGTTCTTCCCATTATTTAGGTCTTTTTTTACTTCTTTTAGCAATGCATTATAGTTTTATAAATACAAGTGTTTTACATCTTTGGTTAAGTTTATACCTAAATATTTGATTCTTTTAGCTGCTATTGTAAATGGATTTTTTTCCCTGACTTCCTCTTCAGATTGTGCACTGCTAGTGTATTGAAACACCACTGATTTTTGCATATTGATCTTATATTCTGACACTCTACTGAAATCATTTATTAGCTCCAGCAGCTTTGTTATAGTTTTTTCAGGATTTTCTAGGTATACAATCATATCATTTGTGAAGGAAATTTTTAATTCTTTCTTTCCAGTTTGGATGCCTTTTATTTCTTTTTCTTGCCTGATTGCACTATTTAGAATCTCTAGCACTATATTGAACAACAGTTATGACAACGGGCATCCTTGTCTTGTCCCTGATCTCAACAGGATGGCTTTCAGTCTTTCACAATTTAATACAATGTTAGCTGTGGGTTTTTCATATATGGAATTTATCCTATTGAGAAAGTTTCCTTCAATTCCTATTTTTTTGTAGTATTTTTATCAAGGAAAGATGCTGTATTTTGTCAAATGCCTTTTCTGCATCATTTGATAAGATCATGTGATTTTTCTTCTTTGATTTATTAATGAGGTGTATCATGCTCATTGATTTTCTTGTGTTGAACCAGCCTTGTGTGCCTGGTATAAAACCCACTTGATCATGGGAAGAACTATGGTCTAGAGTAGACTTGATGGTATTCTGTTTTACACATATGGTGATTCTAGCAATGGAAGAAATTATAACAGTGAGGTGGACCCAGTGGCCACTGGACACTTTCGGGGCAGGGAGGGGATGTGCAGTTGAAATACAGTGGCTTTTTCGGGATTTGGAGGTTGTCCTGAGTGCCATTGTGGCAACGGATGTAGACCATTTTAAATCAGCACACACCATTCAGAACTGTGTGGGAGAGAGTGTGGTCTACGATGTGAACTGTGGTCTATGGTTGATGGCAAGGCCCAGAATGTGTAAGTCCATTGAGGGTGATGGGCCACACTTGTGGGAGATGTTTGTGTGGGATGTGGTGGGAGGTGTGGGAGGTGGGGAACATGGGAATCCTGGTAGGTTCCGTGTAATATTTTAGTTAATCTAAGCACCTCTTTAAAATATATATATATATATATATATATATATATATATATATAACATTTTTGTAAGCAAATTCACATATATGCATATATGTTTATATATCATTTTACAAATGTTGGTATGTATTGTGAAAATTTTGATTTTTACCCACAATAAAAAATAAATATATTAAAAAAAAAAAAACCCACTTGATCATGATGAAATTCTTTTAATGTGTTGTTGGATTCGATTAGCAAGTATTTGCATCTGCATTCATTAGAGAAATGGGTCTGTAATTTTCTTTTTTCATAATATCTTTATCTGGCTTTGGTTTTAGGGTGATATTGGCTTCTTAAACTGAGTTTGGTAGCATTCTTTGTGTTCAATTTTTAGGAAAAGCTTGAGTAAAATGCTTTGATGCTTTGCAGAACTCCCCTGTGAAGCCACCTGGTCCTGGGTTTTTCACTTTGGGGAGCTGTTTGATGACTGTTTCAATCTCTTTACTTGTGATTGGTTTGTTGAGGTCTTTTATTTCTTCTAGGGTCAGTGTAGGTTGTTTGTATATTCCTCAGAATTTTTCCATTTCATCTCATTGCCTAGGTTTTTGGCATAAAGTTGTTCATAGTATCCTCTTATGATCTCTCTTATTTCTATGGGGTCAGTAGCAATGTTCCCATTTTCATTTTTTATGTCATTTATTTGCACCTTCTCTCTTTTTTTCTTGGTCAGTCTAGCTAAACATTTGTTGGGTTAATCTTGAAGAACCAACTTTCGATTTTGTTAATTCTGTTGTTTTTTTGTTCCCAATTTCATTTATTTTTGCTCTGATCTTTGTTATTTCATTCCTTCTTCTTGCTTTGGTATTAGTTTGCTGTTCTTTTTCTAGTTCCTCCAGTTGTGTAGATAGGGCACTTATTTTAGCTCTTTCTTCTTTTTTAATGTAAGCATTGAGGGCTATAAATTTTCCTCTTAACACTGCCTTCACTGCATCCCATAGGTTCTGATATGCTGTATTTTCATTGTCATTTGTCTTGAGATATTTATTGATTTCTCTTGAAATTTCTTCTTTGACCCACTGATTATTTAAGAGTGTGTTGCTTAATCTCCATATATATGTGGATTTTCCCTTTTTATTCCACTTGTTGATTTCCAATGTTATTCCATTATGATCAAAGAAAGTGCTTTGTATAATTTCGATTTTGTTGAATGTATTGAGATCTGCTTTGTGATGCAAAATATGTTCTGTCCTGGAGAAAGATCCATGAGCACTTGAAAAGAAAGTACATTCTGCTGTTTTGGAGTGCAATGTTCTGTATATGTCTATTAGGTTTAGTCCATTTATCATATTATTCAATCTTTCTATTTCTTTATTGATCTTCTGCCCAGATGTTCTATCCAATGCTGAGAGTGGTGTATTGAAGTCTCCAACTATTATTGCAGAGATGTCAATTTCTCCATTCAGTTTTGCCAGTGTTGCCTCATGTCTCTTAGGGCATCCTGGTTAAGTGCATATACATTTATGATTGTTATTTCTTCCTGATGAATCATCCTTTCTATTAATATGTAATGTCCTTCTTTGCTTTAATAACAGTTTTGGTTTTAAAGTCTATATCATCTGATATATATACACCTACCTCAGCTGTTTTTTTTGTTGTTGTTGTTGTTTTTTTTTTTTTTGGTTACTGGATGTGTGGAATATCTTTTACCAACCTTTCACTTTAATCTATTGGAAGCTTTGGTCTATGGTGAGTCTCTTGCACACAGCATATAGATGACTTATATTTTCTTATCCATTCCACAAATCTGTGCCTTTTGACTGGGTAATTTAACACATTAACATTCAATGTTATTAGTGTAAAAGCAGTTCTTATTTCATCCATTTTGATCTTTGCATTTTATCTGTCATTTTATTTTTCACACTTTTAGTTACTTTTACTGTTACATTTATCATTTCTAGACTCTCTCCCAAGCATCTCTCTCATCTTTTCTTTTCAGGCTGTAACATTTCCATTAGTATTTCCTGCAAAACTGGTATTTCTGTTATAAACTCTTGAAGTATCTGTTATCTGTGAATATTCTAATCTCATCCTCATTTTGAAAGATAATCTTGCTGGATATAAAATTCTTGGCTAGCAGTTTTTCTCTTGCAGTATCTTAAATATATCATACTCCTGCATTCTTGCCTCCATGATTTCTGATAAGAAATCAGCACCTAATCTTATTGGGTATCCCTCATATGTTATGCATTGCTTTTTTCTTGCTGTTCTAAGAATTCTCTATTTGTCTTTGGCATTTGACATTCTGATTAGTATGTGTCTCAGAATTGGTCTATTCAGGTTTATTCAGATGGGAGTATGTTGTGCTTCTTGGACACAGATATCTATGTCCTTCAATAGGGTTGGGAAATTTTCCACCATTATTTCTTTATATTTCCTTCTGCCCCTTTTCCCTTCTCTTCTCCTTCTGAAACACCTATGACACATATGTTTGCACATCTCTTGCTGTCATTTAGCTCCCTGAGACACTGTTCAATTTTTTCCATTCTTTTTTTCATCTGTTCTTTTGCATGTTTGCTTTTGGAGGCCATGTCTTCTAGCTCACCAATCCTTTCTTCTGCTTCCTCAAATCTGCTGTTATATGCCTCTATTGTATTTTTAATTTCATTTATTGCACCTTTCATTCCCATAAGTTCTGCTATTTTTCCATGTATTCTTTCAAATTCTTCTTTGTACTCATCCAATATTTTCTCAATATCCTTCACCTCTTTAGCCATCTCATTAAGCTTATTAAGGAGATTTGTTTGGACATTTATGATTAGTTGTCTCAACTCCTTTATGTCATCTGCATGTTTATCTTGTTCCTTTACCTCAGCCATATCTTCTTGTTTCTTTGTACAGGTTGTAATTTTTTTTTTCACATCTGGCTTGCTAGATATATTTATTCTAGGTGCAGTTTCTCCCTTTAGTTTAGGGCTTTCTTGTCTTTTCTACCTTGCTGGTTTTGTAGAGGAGCCAAGGATGTAGTTGGTGCTGTAGGCTGTGGAGTGTGAAGCTGCTCACATTGCCCTAGGAATTGAAGAAGCTTCTCCCACCTTTCTACTCTGTCAGGTGTAGGGACAGAGCTGCAGCCGTGTATAATAATCCAAGGTGGGCGGGACAAGACTGTCTGTGGTTTCCCAGAGAGACTGATAAAGCTTCACACCCCTTCCTCCCCTACCTTGGGCAGGGGTGGAGCTATAGTTGTGGGCAGCAATCTATGCCATGTGGGTCCAAAACGACCACAGTTGCTCAGGTATACTGACTTAGCCCCAGACCCCTTCCCTGCTGGAGGTGAGAACTGACCCTCTGGAGCACCCAACAATTTAATCTGTGTGGGCTGAATACTCCTGCAATTTCCCTGAGAAGCTGGGAGAGCACTGTCCCTTCTGCCTTTTAGGGGTAGAAACAGAATCACCAATGCCCAACAGTTCAGTCCCTGTAGGTTGAAAGTATCCACAATTTCACCAGATCCCTCCTATCCTATTGGGGGTGGGGGTGACCCATAAGCATCCAACAGTCCAGTCCATGCAGGACAAAATTCTGCTGTTGCCCAGAAAGGCTGTGGAAACACCAGCTCCCTCCTTTCCTATTTGGGGTTGAAGTTGTGTCCACAAGTACACACCAGTTCAGGCTTTGTGAGCCAAAAGCACCTGCAGTTACTCAGGGCTGGGCAAACACAGTCCATCTCTTGTCCTATTGCGGATGAGGGTGGAGGCACAGGTGTCCAACAGTCAGATTTGTGCAGTCCAAAATTGCCTGAATTTTCCCTGAGAGGCTGAGGAAATACCAGCTCCCTCATATCCTATAGGGGGACAGAGGTGGAGATGTACATGAAGACACTCAACAAACCAGTTTATGTGGGCTGAAAACTCCTGCCATTGTCTGGAGAGACCAAGGATACCCAGCACCTTTCCTATCCTATTGGGGTGCTGGCTTGCGGCCCCAGGTGTCTGACCATTCAGTCTGTACCAGTGGAGAGCACTTGCAATTGCCTGGAGAACCTGGTGCAGGTCCCACCAGTTTCCTTTCTGCTGGAGATGGGGCTGGAGCCTAGGCTAGGGCTGCAGTCTCATCTTGGTGGAAAGAAGCCAGTCCCTAACTTCACTGGATTTTTGGTCAGCCAGGCTTCCCTTCATGCTGGGGGTAGAATAAAAAAGGCAGCTACTGGACTCTTTTCAACTTGGACAGGCTCAAACCCTAGCTGTTTCAAGGATTATACTTTAGCCAGCTGAGTCCACTAATCAGTAGCTGAGGTCGGTGGACAACTGTCTCTTCCTCCACCTTTTATGGGTAATGGAACTTCTAACTCCAGCCATGGAATAGCTCCTGAGGTGGTTTGTGCCACTAGAGTAGGATGAGCACCAGCCTTTGTAGCGTGGCTTGCAGTTTCCCAGAGAGGTTGTGCAGATGCCCCCAGCTTCCTCCCTGCCGGAGGTGGGGCTGGGGTTTAGGCTAGACCTGAAATTTGACCTGCATGGAAAGAAGCTGGTCCTTACCAACATTGTGATTTTCAATCAGCCCTGCTTCTCCACAGGCTGTGGGTGGAGTCAAAAAGGCAGCTACTGGCCTCCTTCTGACCTGGACAGGCTCAAAGTTTAGTTGTTCCTAGAATTATACTTTAGCTTGCTGAATTTATTAAACAGTAGCTGAAGTCGGTGGACACTGTGTCTTCCTCCCCCATTTTTTTGGAAATGGAGCTTCCAACTCCAGCCACGGAATAGGTCCTGAGGTGGCTTGTGCCACAGGCACCAACCTCCATGGTGTGGAGTGCTCTACTCATGAATCCTCTCAGCAGATGAGCAGACTCCTCTTTCTGTACTTTCAAGGATGTTGCAGAATACTCTTCTGGTCTCCTGAAGGCCCCAAACAGGTGCTTTAGGTAGCCCTGGGTGATTACTAACTGCCCTGTAGCACAAGCTGACTCCAGGAGCTCCTTACTCTGCTGCCATCTTGGATGCACCACTCTATCAGTTTTTGTTTGTCTGTGAAGACTTCAAACTCACCCTCATTTTTTTTTTTTATCTTCACTGTTTTCTTTTTATTGCTAAGCAATCCTCTATTGTATGTAGAGGCCATTATTTTTTTCATTCATTAACCCAGACAAGGAATTGTGTCACCTTCATTTTTGAGGGACAGTTTTTCCTGATACAGAATGCATGGCTGGTAGTTTTTCTCTCTCATTACCATAAATACATGACATCACTTTCTTCTCTGCTCCGTGGTGAAAGGTTGGCACTTAATCTTACCGCGTTTCTCTTGTATGTGATGCATGTCTTTTCCCTAGATGCTTTCAGAATCCTCTCTTCATCTCTAATATTTGTCATTCTGAATAGTAGTTGTCTCAGGGCAGATCTATTCAGATTTATTCTGTTTGTGGTGCATTGCTCTTCTTGAATAGTTATATTTGTGTCTTTCATAAGAGTTGGGAAGTTTTCCATCATTATTTCCTCGTATATTCTTTCTGCCCCTTTTACATTCTCATCTCCCTCTGGGACAGTGATAATGTGAATGATTGTCCATCCTTTACCCTGAGACACTGTTCCAGTTTTTCCATTCTCTTTTTTTTCTGGTCTCCTGTTCTTTTACAGTTCAGATTAACTGTCTTCCAAATCATTAATTCTGTCTTCAAGCAAATGAAATCTGCTCTCATGCACCTCTAAAGGTTTATTATTTTTTTAATATTTTTTTATTCATCAGGGCTTAGGAATTGAACATTATGACCTTGTATGTGGGAAGCCTGTGCTCCCTTGAGTTATTAGTTTCATTTGTTTGCTATGTTTTTGTTCTTAGGAGGCACTGGGTGTTGAACCTGGAACCTCTCATGTGGGAGGCGGGTTTTCAATCTTTTGAGCCACATCTGGTCCTCCTCTAATGTATTTTTTTTTAAAGATTTTATTTATTTATTCATTTATCCCCCCCCTGTTGCTCGCGCTCGCTGGGTCAGCCAACCACGCCATGCAGGCGGGCCCGCCCCCACCAGGAGGCCCCGGGAACCGAACCCGGGGCCCCCCATATGATAAACGGGAGCCCTACCGATCTAATGTATTTTTAATCCCATTCATCATGCTTTTCATTCCCATAAGCTGTTATTTTCTTTGCAGGCTTTCAAATTGTTCTTTGTGATCACCAAAAGTCTTCTTCCTCTCCTTCATCTCTTTAGTCATATTTTCTTTTTAAATTATTTGAATTGATTTAGGAGAGTTGTGTGATTATCAATGATTAGTTGTCTTAAATCTTGTATCTCTTCAGGATATTTGGTTTGTTACTTTGCCTGGGCCAACTCTTCTTGTTTCTTAGTATGGTTTGTAATTTTTTGCTGATGGCTAAACTTCTTGGATATATTGATGAATTTGCTCTGTTGGTCAATTTCTTTGCATTGCTTATTTTTTTCACAACTATTCTTTGATATTTCATTCAGTTTATTCTTATTCTTTAAAATTGCCCAGCTTTGGTTATCAAAATCAGACCAGGGACTCACTAATGGTTCCCAAATTTTCTTTCAGGGGTAAAGAGAGTCCATGGAGTTGTTTTACTCCATACAATTTCCAGACAGGCCAGCAGGTGGTGCTTTGGGGTGCAACTTTCCACTGAGTTGTTTCTTTCAATCTCTGCTTTCCTTTGTTTTGTTCTCACCAGACATGAGATTAAAAATGGGTTCTGTTGATTGAATTCACTGAAGAGAAACCCTGAGATCCCCTCCTTTTCTGTTGTAACAGCTGGAAGGGCAGATGATGCCATTTTCCCTCCCTTAGCTGCAGTGAGCCAGGGTTTTTTTCCAAGCTTAATATCTTGGGAGTGGGGGAAGGGATTCTTTTCTTGCCATTGCAGGTTTTGGTAACTCCCATTTGTTGTTTCAGGTTCTTCATCTCTCTGTTCCTCACCCTCTTGGGACTTGTGTAGCACTGTCTTGGCCTGCTGACCCTCAAATCAGTTCCCTTGAACAACTTTTGGCCCTTTTCCATTGTTTTTGTGAGAGAGTTGAACTCTGCCCCCCTACTCAAATGCCATCTTCCAGGAACTCCCAAAAGTAAGCTTTATATTCAGGAAGTGGGAGTCCTCCAACTTTGTTCTTCTTTTGTAAGATATTTTTGGCAACTTGGGGCCTAAGTTGCTAAAAACTATATCAGATATATTTGATAATTTACTTTTACTTTTCCCCAAAGAATGCTGTTGGAATGTTCACCAGTATTACATTAAATCTGTAGATCAGTTTGGGTAGAATTGACATCTTCATGATATTTAGTCTTCCAACCCATTAACACAGTATGTCCTCCCATTTATTTAGGTCATATTTGGTTTCTTTTAGCAATATTTTATAGTTTTCAGGATACAAGTCCTTTATATCCTTTTCAGGATACAAGTCCTTTGGTTAAGTTTATCCCTAAACATGTGGTACATTTTATCCTTATTATTTAAAAAAAGCATAAGGAAAGATTCTCAACCTCTCTAACTATTAGTGAAATGTGGATCAAAACTACAATGAGATATCATTTCTTGTCTTACAGAATAGCCATTCGTTTAAAATAAATACAGGAATCCACACGTGTTTGAGAGGATGTGGAGAAATAGGAAAACACCTTAACTGTTGGTGGGAGTATAAAATGGTGCAGCCTTTGCGGAAGATGTTTTGGTGCTTCCTCAGGAAGCTAAATATAGAACTTCCATGTGGTCTACCCATCCTGGGGACTATATTCAGAAGAACTGAAAGCAAGGATATGAACTGATATTTGCACTTCAATATTCATAGCAGCATTATTCATAATTGCTAAGAGACAGAAACAATCCAAGTGCCCATCAACCATATGAATGGATAAACAAAATGTGGTATATACACATGATGGAATACTATTCAGGTGTAAAAAGAAATAAATTGGGGCAGCACATAACATCATGTGTAAACTTGAGGACATTATGTTGAGTGAAATAAGTCAGACACAAAAGGAAAAATAGTGTATAGGATCACTGATATGAACTAAATATGATGAGTAAACTTATGGAAATGAACTAGAGAATATAGGTTAGTAAGGGACAGAATCTGGATTAATAAGGGGGGAGTTCATGCTGAATATATGTAGAAGGTCAAATTTAAATACATGGTAATGGGTGGAGTTCATGAGACATCATAATGATTGTAACAAAGACTGCTGATTTATAAATATGATTGTATTTGAAAAGAGTAGTCTCAGGAGGTTAATAGTCATTGAAAGGCAGTTAGAGGACTATACGGGGACTGTATAAAATGACAATTTTGTTGATAGAAGAAGATCCTGATTAATAATATAAATACAAGAATGTTCTACTCAAGGTGTTAAGAATGTGGTGATAAATAGTAATTATAGATAAAGTTAACAATACTATTGTAATTCCTTGGTAGCAAAGAAAAGAATGTTCTATATCAATGATGAAAGTAAAAAAGAATATGAAGTTTAGTTTTATGAGATATTAATATGATTAAGCATATTTTTTATTTTTTATTTTCTTCATTAACAAGGAGACCTTCATCATATAATTTAAGAAAAATGTGATCATTTGTGTATCTTTCTGAACACTGAAGGAACAATTGAGTTTGTTTTAGGATTAGATGAGATAAATGTGCCTGGACAGAATTTTTTGGAGTGATGCTTGCATAATTTGTTAAGCTTTATTTTGTCTGATTTTTAAATATTTTTTATTTTTTTTTAATTTGAAATAAATTCATTTAAAAATAGAATGACTGAATCACTTTGAATATCTAGGCATAAATTTAAGACTAAACAAAAAAAAAAGTTCTACATAAAACAAACTTTTTTTACACTATTATTTTTTTTCCTAATGGGGTTTTTAAATGAAAAAAAGAAATTTCACCCTCTGATAATTAGAAAAAAATCACAGGTCATATAATATTATACACAAGTCTAAAAGTAATTTCCACCAAATATAAATCATATATTTTAACAAGTCTTGCCATCAGAAAAGCCCAGGTTCTAGGAAAAGAAGGGCAGTAGTGCAAACATGCCACATCTTTGATAAAAGTGCCAATGTTGAACCTCATTCCTTTTCATTTATCTAAAAGTCATTCCAATATAAAATATCCTTTAAATTTAATAAGCAGAATATTAGAAACAAGATGGTTTAATGAATTTGAAATTAGTATTATTTTACTTTAATTTTTCAAAAGTATAATGATGTGCCCTCAAAAGTGGAAATTTTGTTATTTGGGACATGGAATGCCCAACTTTAGGCTAGACTGTAGATTTCTGCACTAAAATTAAAGACTTAGACTTTATGTAAATGTGATTGACATAAACCATTATTTAAATCTGATATGGTCACATTTCAACAGTGTTATAATTGTCAACACTAGTGTTTATGAAATGGATATTTAGGACCTAGGGCATTATATGAAATTAGAGAACACTTCTTAAGGAAATCTCTGTGTCTGGGAGTGATGCCATAACATAATATCTGACAAAAGGCCCAATTTAAATTTTAATTGTTTTCAACTTTTTATTTTCTAGTGATATTTTATAGCAATTCCATTTATTTTCAGTAACTTATACATTAATGGGATTTAAGAAATTGTATAATAGGTGTATTTATATTTGAGCATTCAATGTATTCATGAACACACACATATACATAACACTCTGTTACTCTTTTTTTCAATAGATAGCAGAATATAGGTAAGAAGTTGGTAAGGAATAAAATAATGTTAGTTTACATGGGGACCCAGGGCCCAGGCTCCCCATAGTGCTCAGCATGTAGCTGTCTATGTGACCTAGACCTAATTTAAAAGTTAACAACCCTCCCTAGAGGGGATAGGATGAATAGATGGTACCATAAACAAAATATCCTCAGAGGGGTAAAACTTCATTCCTGTGATAACATCACCAGACCCCACATGCCCCATCATGGGACCCTAAACGAAACTCTGTTCTCATACCCTATGGAATGTCCTTGTTCTGAAACCCCTTAAATGACCCCTCATTTTCCCATCTCTTTGTGGAGTGCTATCTTCATTCCGTAACCACCACCATTGGAGACCCTCTCCTATTCATTAGTCTCTATAAAGCTTAGGTTTGATTCTGTGCCTAATGTGTTCTTTGGTCTCATGGCTGCACCAACTCATGCCCCTCAGAAGTTGGGCGGGAACAATCAGTGAATCAGTGAGCCACAAAGCAGGAGACTGAAGAACTGCTGGCAGTAGCAGGCATGAAATCAGGGAAATGAAAATCCACCAGGGATATCTTGAGTTGGCCTATAATAGCCATGTGAAGGGTGGCTGCCTTCTTGGATGAGCAGGGACTGCCAAGAGAATATGGAGACACCATAAAATCTCTGGCAGGTATCTGTCTGTGCTACAGCAGAGCAGCTGCACTTAAATAAGACAAAGTCAGCAGAGCACTGCACTTAAATAAGGAAAAGGGAGACTGACAGATGGTGGTGGTTATAGCATGGCTCCTCTTAGGAGCCTTTCAGATCGCTACCAAGACAGAAAAAGCAACAAAGGCCTCTGTACCCAACATTTAAGAAAAGTTAAAGGTTGAAAGGGATATGCGCCTAGCACAGATGGAGATGAAAGACTCTTTAACAAATTTCCTGTACCAAGTTGATGATCAGTTGTAAATCCTAGCTTGTAGATGTGCTTGAACTAGGGGCTGTAGGCAGCCTCTAGTTCAGGTCTGGAGGATATTAATCACTCACAGGTGAGACCTTAAGGCATGGGATCCTATGGACTCCTCCTCAGATGAGGATAAAGAGATAAAATGGGAAGTAGAAGAAGATGAGGAAGCCCCAAGTGTGTGCCTATAATACAATATAAGTTGAAGGTGTTACAAAATCAACCTCCTGAGGTCTAGCATTTCCAAATTCCCCTAGCAAAAATTACATGTAATCATGAGGGACTATACTGCTCCTGAGTTGGACAATTTAGGGCAAAGGTACAGGCAGAGATCAATAGAGTCCCTGCATAATAGGTTTCTCATATTTTGGACACTGGAGCAGATGGAGTTGTACTAGCAGTGGTTTTAATGAATAACTTGGCATCCATCACCACTCACCCTTCTCTATGTCAGCATTTATATACTGCCTCTAGTGAAACAGAAACTGTGTCACTATTGCTATGGCTCATTAATAGATGCCAGGCTGTATGGCCTGATGAAGGAGACATGCTTCATGCCACCCCTCATTGGCAGTCCATGGAAGAGTTTTATGGGGATTGGGGATGAAACATGCCATTTATACTGCCAATTTTGTGGGACCTTACACTGAAGATTTTACTGCTCTCAACCATTATTATGCACCTTTGGTGTCAATCCTGAGCCCCCAGTGGGGTAGCCTGTGTGGCAAGCTGCACAGACAGGCTTTAGCACACTTAAGGGAATCAGAAAAGCTGTGGAGAAAGGGGTCTGGGGTTTGGGCATCAAGGAAGGTGCCCTGAGGACATGATGGTCCATCTGCAGCAGGTTCCTGGAGTTGGGATGGCAGTTATTTCCTTATTTTCCCTTTTCCCTCAGCATTGAGGGAACATGTTCATAAATCTCTTGTCCTTAGGGAACTTGCTGTAAAGTTCCACTAAAATCATTTTGGGTTGCCTACCTATTATTTCTAGATGGAAATAAGGACTACCCACATTTGCTTGTGTGACACACAATTAGGACCATCATGTCCTCAGGGTCTCCTACTCATCAACGAAGAGTATTAGCCTTAGAAGAAACAGGAACTGAATGTACTTTAACTCATGGCAATGTAGCATGATTCCATGGGCCAGTTCTGGCTACAGATGGATATGGGGGAAAAACAATGTATTCTAAACAACAAAATTTAGTTTTACAAATTGGACAATTACTTCTCTAAAGACATACAGTGTATATTTTTCCTATGCCCAAATTTATTTTAGGAATGTACATTCTTTAGAATGCCACTCACAGACTACCATAGGAGAATTCTGCCTCCAATGCAGAACAATAAAGGTGGTGCTAAGGGGATAAGCTAAATCATCCCCAGTGAAGGTACCTTAACTTTGAATAATTGTGGTAACCCAACAATCCAAACTCCTGGGCAACACCAAGAAATTACTGCTACAATTGAGGAATTATAAAGGGTAGGGGTAATAATAACTACTTATAGCCCCTTCAATAGTCCTGCATGGCCAGTATGAAAACCTAATGGAACATGGTGCATGACTGTAAAGTATCATGAATAAAATAAGGGAACACCACCACTATATGCAGGGGTTCTAAAAATTACTGTTTATTGCACGATATTAGTGCCCAGTTTGTCTATCAATTTGTTTTAGATCTTGGCAATGCTTTCTTTAGTATCTCCTTAGACAAGTCAAGCATTCACCTTCACTTGGGAAGGCTAACTATGGACATTAAAGGTTCATCCCAAAGGCTAAATGCATAGCCAGACCAACTGTCATGGCCTTGTGGCAAAGCATCTGGCCCAGTGGAAGAAAGCTATGGCTGTAAAACTATTTCATAATATTGATATTATGTTAACCAGTAATTCTCTTTCAGAATTAAAAGAAGCTTCAGAGACAATAGTATCTCACCTTGAAAGTCCCTGATGAGCAATCAATCAGGACAAGCTGCAAGGCCCTGGCTGCTCTATCTACCTGGGCATTGTTTGGTTGGGTAAGAAAAAACTATATCCTCTGCTCTAATTGACAAAGTACAATGTTTTCTCATGCCACAAACTCAAAAACAATTAATGGCATTTCTGGGGTTATTGGGGAACTGGAGATCATCCAACCCTCACTTAGCTCAAATATTAAAACCATTGTATATGCTAATCTGAATAGTTCATACCTGGGAATAGGAGGAAAACCATCAGACTGCTTTGGGAAGAGCAAAGAGGGCACAGGCTCAAGCACTAAAGGGGGTGAACCATGACTTACCCTGAGACTGGATGTGGCCAGCACCAGTACTGGCTTTGGTTGGGGTTTGTGGTAAAGGCGACATTCTAAGTGAGTACCCCTTGGGTTTTGGTCACAATTGAGATGGGCTGAATTATGACATAACCCTTAGAGAAGCAGCTATGTAGAGCATACAATGTCTTGTTGTAAGTAGAAGGATTAGCCCAAAAGTGACCAGCCATTTTTAAGACTGCCATCCCTATCCAGGGGTGTAGCACAGATACTATGAACAAACCTTGTTGCCAGTGCACATTTAAGTGACTTACCAACGTGGAAAGATTATCTGCTTTAAATTTTAATTAATTTAAATTGCTATTACTAGCTCATGCCATATTGGACAGCAAAGCTAAAGAGTGCCATTTCTGAATATTATAAATAATATTAAAATTCGGCAAATCTTTTTCAGGGATAAATTTTTTGACTCATGGTAATGACTAACAATCTCAAATAATACGATAACTGGTAAAATTGTTTCTATCTTCAATATCAACGCTGTTGCTATGTGGATCTGACCTTTGATTTGGAGAAAGTGGCCAAATATGATGACATCAAAAAGGTGGTGAAGCAGCCATCATATGGCTCCTTGAATGGCATCTTGGGCTACACTGAGGATGAGGTTGCCTCCTGAGACTTTAACAGTGACTTGCACTCTAACAATTTTGATGCTGGGGCTGTCATTGCCCTCAGCAAACACTTTGTCAAGCTCATTTCCTGGTACAACAATGAATTATGCTATAGCAACCGGGTGGTGGACCTTATGTTCCACATGACGTTCTAGGAGTAAGAGTCCCCTGGACAATCAGCCCCAGCAACAGCATGAAAGGAAGAGAGAAGCAGTCACTGCTGGGGAGTCCTATCTTAACCTGAGAATCACCCATCCTCCATGGCTTCCATACCAGACCCCCTGAAGAAGGGGAGGGGCTCAGAGGGCCCTACCTTGTTATGTACCATCAATAAATACACTGTACCCAGCCAAAAAATAATAATTAGCAGAATTGATTAAGGAGACCAGAAAATTGAAATAAAGAGAAAAATTTATGGATACCTCAGTACCTCAGGTAGCACTGCCTATAGCCCTAGGTGCTTAAAAACAGGTTCACAATTAAAGGGAAATTATATTCAGTTATTTGCCATTGTGTCTGTCACTGCTATTTTTGTTGTGATCACATTTAATAAATTTATTAATAAATTTAATAATATAAAAAAAATACTAAAACAATAGAGGAAAGCTGGTGATTACTCTGGACTACATATCCAAAAAATTCTTACTAAACTGCTAGCCACATAAGTACACAAAAAATCTTCATTTTGGGGCTACTTCTAAATTTTTACTAATTTGTGATTGGTATAAATAAGCCATATGTTTATAGAATCCAAAGAACAGAGTTAGAGTAAAACCTACATGGAGGCAGATATTTAATTTATATGAAGAAGCTTTGGAAAGATATTTTTGGATATTTGAAATAGATGTAGCTTTTTAGGTATTAGTGTACATCATGTACAAAACTGACAAACTACAAAGCAATAGTTTTTCACAAAATGGAATCTGAGTTTTATAAGTTAATAATAAATATCTCATCTAGATTTTTAAGAAGGAAAAAATGCCTAATTTCCAAAGGTAAAAATGGGCAAAGAGATTGGACTGAAAATTGACAAATTAAATCTGACACATGGAATGGAAAAATGAAAAAATTAAATTTAGTAAAATAATGTGATAATATATCACTAATTTTCCAATAAGAACAGAAAAAAGCTGGTTAAAAAGCAGTGAGACAGATACCCTGATACTCTGCTGATAGTAGTGGAATTGATTCCATGAGTTACACATTTTACTATAACTGTCAATTTAACAAATCACATTTATGGGTCTGGAGGTTGTATTTTCAACTATGATTTTAAAAATCATCCCATAACTATAAACAAAATTTCATTAATAATAAATCAATTGAGTACACCAAGGTCACCAAAAAGAAGATAGAAATAATGAGAGTTTTCTGCAGGTCATAGGATAATATGAGTTGGAATACAAATAGAATAACAATTAACAGCGAAATGAGATTATAATTTATTGGAGACATGAAGAATCTACTCTTAAAATGTAGAAGTTAAATAAAGACAGAAAATGAAGAAGGGAATAAGCAAGAGAAAGAGTAAAGGGAAACCATAAAATACGATAAAAAGTAGGGGTGAAGGAAGGAATAACAGAATGAAAGGGGAACAAAGGAAAGAAAGAAAACGGAAGGCACAGAAATTTGTGGTAAGATAACATATTCAGAAAAGGAGAACTAGAGTCATAAATATATGGAGATGAGACTGTTCAGAATTATTTCAGGATTGTGATAGATTGTTATTTTATAAAACAGAACAAACCATTCCTGATGATTTTCTATTCTGAATCTGGATGTTAATAAGAATGTTGTCATCACCAACTTTATACATTCTTAATTCTTAAGTGACCAGAAATCACCACAATTTGACAAATCCTATAATGGTTCTGCTCTGAACTCCACAAGTAAATATTTAATTAGCATGGACCAACAGAACCCTTAAAGACAAGTTATGAATATTTATGCATCCCCAACTTAACTATAGATGCCCTAAAAAGAAAGTATACTTCCAAAAATACTAATATTTAAATGCTAGTTTTGTGACAACCCTAAAAATGTTGGGAGATTGCAATGTATTTGGAAACACTGACAGTAAGTGAAAAACATACAGAATTTGTTCCCAAACAGATTATGATAATATGAATTGATACTGGAAAGAGAAACATTGAGTTGAGTGTTTCCAAGCTACTCATTTCCTACACATAAAATAAGTTAATAAAATTTTGACCTGGTACATTCTTAACATACCACATTGTTAAATTCTGTTGATTAGAAATAAGAAAATAGGGGTGTCTCTTGATTTTGAAAAGTTATTCATATCAATTAAAACTAAATATCAAAATCCAGAAATCATTTTGTAAGTTTTATCGCTATCACTCTTCCTAATGCTGTCTGTATGTCCTTGTTCCTCAGACTGTAGATGAGAGGATTCAGGGTAGGGGGTAACATTGTGTAAAACACAGATATCACCAATTTCAGTAAAGAAGAGTTGAAATATTTTTCAAAATATGTAGGAAACCTGCAAAACAGGAACAGCATCACCATGGCGAGGTGGGGCAGACAGGTTGAAAAAAGTTTTTGTCTTCCCTTTACAGATGGGATTCTTAGAACAGTGGTAAAAATGTGAACATAAGAAATAACCATTAAAATGAAACACACTGAAACAAAACTACAGCTGAGAATAATAAATACATCTTCTAAAATGTGCTCTCCATAATAGGAAAGTGTAAGCAGTGACCAGATATCACAGAAGAACTGGTAGACTATGTTGGACACACAGAAACTGACAGAGAATGTACCTGCTACATGAATTGAACCGTAAACACATCCACTGAGCCATAATGCTGTTGCCATCTGCACACAGGCACCTCTGTGCATGATGCCCTCGTAGTGCAGAGGATGGCAGATGGCAGCATAGCAGTCATAGGACATCACCATAAGGAGGGCAAACTCTGTGCCAGCGGAAAATACAACAAGAAACACCTGCATGGCACAACCTAGGAAGGAGATGGAATGACTGTTGGTTAGAGAGTTCACGATGGATTTAGGGAAAGTGGCAGAGATAAAGCAGATATCAAGCAAGGACAAATTCCTCAGGAAGAAATACATGGGAAGTTGGAGATGTTGGTCAATGGTGGTGGCAATGATAATGAGGAGGTTCCCCATCACTGCTGCCAGGTAAATGAGGAAGAAGAGTGTAGCATACAGTCTCTGTAGCATCCAGTCATCAGGGAATCCCATGAGCAAGAATTCCATTATGATGGTCATGTTGATAAATTTCTCAGGCATGCTGATGCTTCAGAGTGAAAACAGAAAAAACTAAACACAGCATTCATATTCAGAGCTCTCTACCTGCTCTCTTCTGGTAGTGACTTAATGCTTTTCTTGTATGAATGGTGTGCTTAGAGTTATCAGTCTACTATGGAGTAATTCTAACATGTGAAAATGATTTCTTTTAAAAATATATAGAGTGAATAATAATAATATGAACAATTAATAAATCTGCCTGTGACCTTGGCATGAACACAGAAGTGCTATGCCACTTGCTGTGCCTTTGGACTCTTGAAGGCAGAAGTAATGGTTTTGGAGCATATTCTGAATTTCCAAGAACTAAATTTCTTTACTAAGATGATCAACAAAATAGGGTCTCCTTTTTGAACAAAGTTTTTTTTTCTTTCCTTCTTAAAAATCCTTAGATATTTGTGGACTGTTCTTGGCCCCCAGCAAAAAATATTTCAATTTCCTAATAGGGTAATGCCCTATTCTTTGCAGAGCAGTGTAAAATATTGCAGGGAAACAAGATGGCAAAATAATGAAAAATATATATTGGTATATCATTGCATAAATCCACTCTTAAAATCTCAATAGGTATGTGTTTTGTTATGTAAATGAGTGTGCACATGTATTTGCATAAATCTATGTAATATAGGCAATTATAAATAAATTATATGTGAATGTTTTTGCTTACATTTAAGAGTGCTATTGGAAAACTTTCCACATATCAAAGCTAATCCCTTTCTTTTCTTCCCCAAAAAGCAGAGTGGGCCTTGTTCTCTAGGAGCTACAGTGGTGGAATTAATATTTCAATTACAAAGTGAAAATAGAATGGGAAGTTCAGAACCTGATCTAAATTTTTTATGGCTTGTACAGAGAAAATATGATCTATTTAGTCAATGCAAAAATAAGGAGAAATCAGGGTGGATGAGCCTGTTGGATACTGACTTGTCAAAATGTATTGAAGTGAATTGATCTGAAAACCATCCTAACTATTCAAGCATGGAGTCATCTCCGAGTAGCACATAATCCTTATTTTGAGGAGAAAGGAGCAGATGGATAAACCAATGTACACAGTATATTTTTAAAATGTAGCACATCCTTTCTTAGTCTTCTGCTAGGAAAGGCTCTCATTTGGGCTAACAGCAAATGAGAAGTCCAGAGAGTAAGGAAGCTGTCACTAATAATGGACTAAAATAGTCTCACCGTGTAGAAATCAGAAGTCTGAATTCCACATCTCTCTTAAGGATATTCTTTATGCAGTGTAGACCTGGAGGCAGAGATTAGAATAATACTATCCATTTTCATACTTCAAAGTGGTCCCTCTTGAGAAATTGGGTCTGGATGAACAGGATTGTATCATATCACTTGTGTGCTTTCTAGATGACAATTCAGGACCAAACTGCATTTTCTCTCTTAAATGTTCAGATCTAAGATATCATAAGATGTATTTATTTCCTGGAGCTCCCAAATGGCTAATTAAACTGGGATCTAACTTGCCAAAAATTGAGTCCAGTAGCTTGTTTTCCTGTGAGACCATGGACAGCTGAGGATTTGAAGCCCATGAAGCCCAGATTTTCAATCCAGTTCTGTGATGGATAAATTTGTGTGTCACCTTAATTATGTGATGGTGTCCAGTTGTTTGGTCAAACAAGCACTGGCCTGATGGTTACTGTGAAGATATTTTTTGGACTTAAATTATCATTAAGTTTACTTCATGTATGGCTAATTACATCTATATTCAGCTGAACAAGTTGCTTTCATAATGAGAGATGTCTCATGCAATCAGTTGAAACCCTTAAAGGGACAAGTGATGATTTCATCACTTTGGCCAGGCAGATTTTCCTAGAAGTTCAACAAAATTCAGACTTTCCAGCTTGTGCCCTGCCCTCCAGAATTTGGACTTGCCTATTCCCACACCCATGTAAGCCAATTCCTATTAAAAATTTCATAATACAGACCTACATACACACACACATGCAAACACAAACGTATATACATACATCCTATCAGTTCTGTTTCTCTAGAGAACCCTGACTAATACAAGTGCCATGTGTCATACACAGGGATTTATGTGAATCACATTAAATAAATAATAACAATATTCAGTTGCTTTTCTTGTTTGGATAATAAATTATTACTGCCATTGTGTTAGGCACATTTTCAAGATCTGAATTCAGATACTGGTATGACTTAAATTCAATAATTTTTACATATCAGAGTGCTTTAGTTATCACCTTTTATTTTTTCTTTTAATTCAAAAATTATTTTAAAATATTCTCTATGAAAGTTATTTTTAAAAAGTTAAATATAGAGCATTTTCCATTTCCGTAGGTCTTCTTTGATGTACTTTAACAATGTTATGTAGTTTTCAGTGTACAAGTCCTTTACTCCTTTAGTTAAGTTTATTTCTAGGTATTTGCTTACTTTAGTTACTATAGCAAATGGAATTATTTCCTTGATCTCCTCCTCTTATTGATCATTATTTATGTACATAAATGCTACTGATTTTTGCGTGTTGATCTTATATCATGTCATTTTACTGAACATGTTAATGATCTCTAGAAGCTTTGTTATAAAAATTTCAGGGCTTTCTAAGTATAGGATAACGTCACTTGCAAATAGTAACATTTTAACTTCTTCCTTGTCAATTGGATGCCCTTTATTTATTTTCTTGCCTAAGTGCTTGAGCAAGTACATGTAACACAATGTTAAATAAGAGGAGTAACAGTGGGTATCCTTGTCCTGTTCCAGATCTTAGTGGCAAAGGATTTAGCATTTCACCTTTAAATAAGATGTCAGCTGTGGGTTTTTCATATATAGCCTTTATCATATTGAGGAAAATTCCTTCTAGTCCTATTTTTAAAGTGTTTTTATCAAGAAAGGATGCTGTATTTTGTTAAATGCTTTTCTGCATCAATAGAGTTGATCATCTGATTTTTTTGAGCTATTAATGTGTTGTATTACATTGTTTGATATTCTCATGTTGAAACATCCTTGCATACCAGGGATGAAACTCAACTGATCATGGTGTATAATTCATTTGACAGGTTGTTGAATACAATTAGAAAATATTTTGTTTAGGATTTTGCATATATATTCATTAGAATGATAGATCTGTAGTTTTCTTTCCTTGTGGCATATTTAAGTGGCTTCATTATTAGGGTGATATTGGCATCATAGAATGATTAGGTAATGTTCCCTCTACCTCTAGGTTTTGGAAGAGTTTAAGCAGGATTGGTTTTAGTTCTTTCCAGAATGTCAGTTAGAATTCTGAGCTTTTCTTAATTGGAAGGATTTTGATGACTAATTCAATCTTATTACTTTTGATAGGTCTGTTGAGAACTTCAATTTCTTCTTTTGTCAATGTAGATTGCTTGTGTGTTTATAGAAATTTTTCCACTTCATCTAATTTATCCATCATGTTGAAATACATAATTTTTCAATGTATCCTCTTCTGATTCTATTTATTTCTGTGCTTTCAGTGGTGATATCACCTCTCTCATATTTTATTTTATGTATTTGCTTCTTCTTTCTTTTTTGTTTATTGTTTAGCTGAAGGTTTGTAATTTTTAAATCTCAAATATCAGTTTTTGTTAGTGTTAAGTTTTCTAGTTTTTTTTCCCTCAATTTCATTTAGTTCTGCTGTAAGTTTTATCACCTTTCTGCCTACTTTGGAAATAGTTTGTTGTTCTTTTACTAGTTCCTCCAGATATGCAGTTATGTCTTCAATTTTAACTCTTTGTTTTTTTTTAATATAAGCATTTATAGTTATAATTTTCCCTCTCAGCACTGCTTTTGCTGTGTCTATTCGGAAATGTGTTTTCATTTTCTCTCATTTCCAGTTAGTTACTTATTTCTTTTGCAATTTCCTCCTTAACCACCTACTTGTTTGAGTGTTTGTATACCTTCCGTGTCATTCTGCCTATTCTGGTTCTTTGTCCCTTATTTATCTAAAACTTCATTCCATTGTGGTATGAGAAATTACTTTGTATAACTTCAATCTTTCTGAATTAATTGAGACCTGTCCTTATACTTAGCATGTGGTGTATCATGGAGAATGATCCATGTGCACTTGAGAAAAATGTATGTATTTGGGTGTAATGTTCTGTGTATGTATTTTTTGTTTGTTTGTTTGTTTTGTTTTTTTCACAATGAAACAAATTTATAATTAACTGATGGGACTATCATAGGGCTTAAACATTGTTAATTACACAAAAATTAGGGTTCTGTGTATGTATTTTATTTCTAGATCCTCTAATGTATATTTCAGTGTCTCTGATTCTTTATTGACATTCTGATGAGATGTTTTGTCTAATGATGATGATGTATTAAATGCTGTACAATAATTGTAGAGGCCTCTATTTCTCCACTTAGTTTTTCAATATTTACCTCAAGAATTTTGAAGCAAACAGGTTAAGTGCATAAATGATTTTGAGTTTTCTTTCTTACTGATAGATTAACACTTTTATTAATATATAGCGTCCTTATTTGTCTCTTACAATAGTTTTGCATTTAAGGTCTATTTTTTCAATATTAGTATACCTACTCCCATCCTTTTTGCTTATGCTTTGCATGTAAAATCATTTATTAACCACTCACTTGCAAACTCCTTGTGTCCCTGAGTTTGAGGTGAGTTTCTTATAGACAGCATATAGATGGGTCATATATCCTTATCCATTCTATTCAATCTGTGTCTTTTAATTGGAGATTTTAATCCATTAACATTAAAAGTTATTACTTTCAAGGCTTATGTAAATTAGTCACTTTTTCTTTAAGTTTATATATGTTATAGTAAATTTTATTTCTTTTTATGTTTTTTAAAATTTTATTGAAGTATAACATTCATACATGAACATACATAAGCAATAAGTGTACAGTAAAAGTTGTGAACATACAAAACAAACATACATAATATCACACAGGAGTTCCATACATCAACCTGCCACAAACACCCTGCATTGCTGTGAAACATTTGTTATAAATATGAAAGACTATCATCAAAATATTACTACTAACTATAATCCATATCTTACATTTGGTGTATTTTCCCACAGTTATTCTTACTAATAATCTTCATTTCTACACTTTTCTCAAACTTTCCCTCTGCTTTTTTCCTTTCTACCTGCAGAACTCACTTTATTATATCTTGTAGGGAATGTTTCTTGTTGACAAACACTCTTAATTTCTGTTAATCTGAGAACATTTTGAATGCTCCTGCCTTTTTGAATACAAGCTTTGCTGGATACAGTTCTTAGTGGTAGTTTTTTTTTCTTTTAGCACCTTAACTATGTCATACCACTGCTTTCTACTATCCATGTTTTCAGATGAGAAATCATTGCTTAATTACATCTAGCTTCCCTTTTATGTGATGGATCTCTATTTTCTTGCTATATTTAGGTTCTCTATTTGTCTCGAATGTTTGACAATTTGATAACTCTTTGTCTCAGTGTAGGCCTGTTTGGCAGTTTGAGATTATTTATGAACTCCAAAAAGATAAGAATTGTATTTGTAAACTTGTTTGTTCCTCCGGGCATGATATGCTTTGATTGCATTAGATTCAGCTGAGATGTCTTTGATTAAATTATGTTAAGATTAAGGCTTTAATTCAACCATGTCATTAGGGTGTGTTTCAGTATTTCATCCCTACCCCCTTGCTGGATTGATATAAATGGGCACTCAGTCAAGAAGATATAGAAGAAGATATGGAAGAGGAGAGAGTTTTGCCATGTTTGATCCTGGGGTCCCGGAGAAAACTGAGCCATTTGCCTGATAATTTGGAGCACAGCAGCTGAGAAAGCCTGGAAAGAAGTGAGCCCTTATGTCAGACTGATATAGGAAGCCCTGAGATACTAGCCTTATGCCAGCCTACAGCTGAAATTGAAAGAGATTAGGCCCATGGAACCTTAAGAGGAAGAAAGAAGGATAGACCAGGCAGTGATCACCCACTATCTTGAGTAAACACATGGCAACTGACTTTGCCTTAAAGAGTTTGGACTCTTTAAGGCCTTGCAACTATAAGCATTTACTCCAAATAAATACCCCTTATGAAATCTAACATATTTCTGGTACTTTGCATCAACACTCCTTTGGCTGACCAATACAGCCTGCTAGGAAATATACTGTTTGGCATGTGCTGTACTTCCTGGACATGTACACACATATTTACCAAAAGAGTTGGGAAATTTTCAGGCATTATTTCTTCCAACACTCCTTGTGCCGCCTTTACCTTCTCTTTTCTCTCTGGAATGCCTATAATACATATATTTGTGTGTTTCAAATTGTCATTCAATTCCTGAGTCCATGCTAAATTTTTTTGTATTTTTTTCTATCTGTTCTATCTGTGCAATTCCAGAACTACTATTTCTTTATGCTGCTTTTTCAAATCTGCTGTCATGTGCTTTCAGCATATTTTTTATTTATTGCACTGTTTATTCATCACCATCAGATTTATTATCTTTTACAAATGTTTTTTAATTCTTATGTATATTACCCCAATGACTTCTTAATATCTTTTACCTCTTTCTTCACTTAATTATGTTGATTCATAATATTTGTTTGCACATCCTTAATTAGTTGTTCCACATTCTTCATCTCCTCCTGTTATTTTAATTTGTTCATTGGACTGGGCCATTTCTTCCTATTTCATAGTGTGGTTTGTAATTTTTTGCTGGTATCTAGGTATCTGTTTATCTTGATGAGCTTATTCAGATGGTGAAATTCTCTTTCTAAACTAGGGTTTTATTTTATTTTGTTTTGTGTAAAGGTTCCTCTTTGATACTTGGTCCCACTTATTCTATGTCTTTGTAGTTGCCTATACTTCTGGTTTCCATTTGGCCTGTTTATCTCTCTGTCACTATTCCTCCTGGATGATGTGCATCACCCTCCTCATCTGAGATTCCCACAGCAGGTCCTTCAAAGAGCTTTTTCACTTCTTCCATTGTATTTGTGAGAGAGTTGACCCTTGCATAACTACTCTGATGCCATCTTCCTGGTGTCCTTGCCTAGAGGTCTTAATCTCAATATCATTTTAGTGATAGACTATAAGCATAGTGGGTGGTTAGTCAACTTTAAATAGTTAAAAAGCTTGATAATATAATGGTGTCTAATTACACATACTACATATTTCCTTTGAACACCCTCTAGAAAGTATTTAGTTGAGGTTAAATTTCCATTTAATTTTACAGTAAGATTTGAAACACTACATGCCATTTTAATCCTGAATTAAGGGAGAAAATTTTATATGCTTTGTTAATTCTATTTTTGCAGAGAAATTAAATCTGAATGTGTTAAAACTTGAATTTGGCTTGTCATCCATTCTTTTGGGTGCTGTGTTTACTGGATGCCTTATCATATTAGGTCTTGGCCTATATTCTATTAGTAGAAAGTTTAGGGTTAAAATGTTCTTTTTGTATCTGGTCTGGAAAGTCAAAACATTTTTATTTCATACTATCATGTTATTTTAGCTTAGATGTTTTGTTTTGGAATGGAATTGGAGAGAAGGTAGAAGGTATCACTAAGAAAACAACAGTATTTTAAAATTTAGTGTCTTGTTCATGTCAGTGAAAGAGAATCCTGAAAATTGTGATTTAGACATTGAAAGCACAACACAGAGTAATGGAGAGGAATATTTGCTTCTTATCCATTGTTATTTATTTTTAACAACACTATTTGTGTATTTTCTCATAAACATTCCTTAAATGAAGTATTCAGTTTTTTAAAAAGTACTATCAGAAAAGGGTGAGAAGGAAGAATAGGTGAGATGACTGGAAAAAAAAAAGGGATAAGAAGTTAAAGTTAACCAGAATACATCCAAAAGTAAAATATATGTAGAAAGACTAAGTGCCAATTCATCATAAAGACATTACTATTCCAAATCTGTATAAATCTAATAACATACCATAAAATTATATACAGCAGAAGCTAATGAAAATAAATGATAAAGTCTATAATTATAATTCAATAAGTATTTTAAAAATTGACTCAGTAATTCATATGAGAAATGATAAAATAATTCAAACAACATGACATATAAAATTGAGCTATTGTCATATGCAAAATATCAGATCAAAAATGCCAGATTTCACATTAGTCTTAAATGCACAGAGAACTTGTAGAAAAACTTATAGAACTTACAGGAGAAATCATGAGCTAAACCTCAGTCAATATTGTGCTTTTGGGAATATTTGGTAATTTTGGAGACTATTTTCATTGTCATGATTAGGGGAAGAATATGATACTGATATCTTTGCATAGATGCAAGTTATGCTGCTAGGCCTCTGTTTTAATTTCATGGTTCTTAACACAAATACCAAGCAATCTGTTGGCTTAAACAACTGGACTGTATTGGCTCACAGTTTTGTGGATAGGAGAATTCCAAAATCAAGGTATCATCAAAACAATGATATCTGGCAGAAGATTGTGATATGATGGGGCTGGCTTATGGAAATCCTTGCTCCTTGTCACATGGCACAGCAAATGGAGGCCTCTTCCAGATTCTCTGGGTTCCATTGATTTCCACCTATTGGTGGTTCCCAATGGCTTTCTCCCTATGCATGAGAATTTCACTCAGCCTATAAAGGAATCTAGTAATACAATTGAGTATTATCCTCATTCTGTTGGACCACACCTTATTTGAAGTAATGTCAACAAAATTTCCTCTTTACAATGGTTTCACACACACAGGAATTGAAACATTTTAAGAAAATGTTTTTCTGGGGTACATAGTTTCAAGCCACTACAACATTTTACAATATCCAGGATTGTACCTCACACCAAAGAATGATCTATTCTAAAATGGCAAGAGGGCTTTGGTTGAGGAGCTTTGTTCTCAAATGTAAGCTGCTCTATAAATATCATAGAACATGTATTGAATTTTCTATGGACATATGGAGTAAAGTTTTCTAAATATATTTTTTATTTATTTTAAAAAAATACTTAGATTACATAAATTGTTACATAAAAAATTAAGGTATTCCCATATGACCCCTCTCAGTCTTATCCCTTTTCCCTACATTAAGAAGTTATTTCATTAGTGTGGTACATTCATTGCAATTGATGAGCACATTTTGGAGCATTGCCACTAAGCATGGACTATAATTTATGTTGTAATTTACACTCTCTCCTGTAGGCTATGGCAGGACATATACTGGCCTGTATCTGTCACTGCAATGTCATCCAGAACAACTCCAAGTCCTGAAAATGTCCCCATATTATACCTCTTTTTCCCTTTCCCTAGCTTCAGCACCTCCAGTGGCCATTGTTTCCACATCAATGATATAATTTCTTCCATTGCTAGAATCACAATAAGTCTATGTAGAACACCATTAAATCTACTCTAGTCCATATTTTATTTTGCCAATCTGAGGATTCAAGGATGGTGATGCCTGCTCAACCTCTAATTGAGAGGGGACTTTGATCCCATATGGCTGATGAATGGGACTCTCTTGCTTGCATTTATAGACTCTCTCGGTTCCTTGGTGTGGTGGTTGTCCATTTTTACCTCCTCATCAGCTGTCCTGGGAGAGCCCCATGAACTGGAGAGTAGGTGCTACAAGTCTGCTGAGGTTCAGGGTCCAGCTGGCACATGAACAGCCCAGAGAGTCAAGTATCCTGAAAATACACCTACTAACTCCAGCACAAATTATAGATTCAAACAAAAGATACATAAGAGGCATGTGTAGAAAAGTCACATCTGAGTCCAACTCTGTCACACTTGGGAGGACAATCTTTAAAGTAGAGCCCGCTGGCAAGGTACCAAACTCTGGAGATATCCACCATGACCACAGGACCTGGGTGTCTCTAGAGCTTGCACAAACCCCACTGTTTGGGTAGTGTCCACTTTGGCTGTCTATGATATCTTGCTGAGATGTGCATAAGTGTTCCCTCTCTGAAGACCTCCTGACTCACTTTGAAGTCTCTTAGCCATATAAACTCATTTGTCTTTACCTTTTCCTCCTTTTATTCAAAGTCTTTTTCCAGTTGTATCACCACCTGGTCCTTGTTAGTAATCCCTCAGTGCCAGGGAGGTTCATCTGCAAGAGTCATGTCCCTCACTGGAGGGATGTTAATGCAGCCACATGATGAGTTTGTCATAGAAAGAGGCCACATTTGAGCAACAAGGAGGCTTTCAGGAGGTAACTCTTAGGCAACCTGCAACACAAGACCAAGTCGCAAATTCAAAACAAAAGGCTCATAAGCATCGTCATAAATATCAAGGGCTCATCAGTGGAACATCCTTCTTCACTAGTCATTGTCCCTTCTTGAACTTGAGGGATTGTTGGATGTTCCATTAGAGAATATGGCAGAGCTCACCAGGGTGGACATTCAAAAATCCTTTGGCTGTTGTGTGAATATCTATGCCCTGAGGCAATGCGCCAGGAACATTTGAACTTCCTCCCATGTATCCCCCATCACTGACACCTCACACCATTGATCCTCCCCGTTCCTTAGTTGTAACCCTTCGGTGATCTAAAAATTCTTCAAAAATGAAGCCAAGAATATTGCCAAATTTGATTAATAGGAAAATGAAATTATAAAGATAGGTATAAACATAAGAAATAAAATACATAATAATTTAGAAAACTAAAACTAAAATAAAGTTAAAAAATGAGGTATTACAAAATGAAAAATGTAAAAGTAATTTTTTTTCAAGTTTTGCCTTTCATCACTGTAATATCTGTTGTCTGTTATGTACAGTGGCATTTTCTTCCATTACTTCTGCTGTGTCTTACTTTTTTTTTTTTTTTTTTTTTTTTTTGGTCTTCAAGGAGGTTTTAGGTCACAGTAAAGTCACATGCAGAATGTAAGGGCCTCCCATATATGCAACATACTCCCCTTTTTCCTCCTTCCCTATTAATAACCATTTTACATGTGGATTGTACATTTGTTACAACTGATGTACAATTATGGAAACATAGCTTCTAATCCTGGTCAATGGTTTACATTGTGGTTTACATTTTAGATGATACACTTTTATAAATTTTGGATGAAATTTAACATGGTCTGTATCTATCATTGTAAGATCATGCAGAACCCTTTCATTACTCCCTAAATACCTCCTCTTCCATCTATTCTATTCTTCCCTCTCCCTCCCCTTGGGGTCCATGGCAACCACCATGTTTCACTCCTTGAAAGACAATGTTCATAGATATTTGCTACAATGCTGAGGACTTGACACACTACTCTGCCCTCCCCTATCAGGAACTGCCCATGCTTTTGAGAGACACCCTCCCTTCTGACTGAGAACATATTGGGCCTCCCCAGCATGGGATTCCAACCCCTTCCCAATCATTATGTGGGTCTTCCCCCAATGATACAACACACTATGACAAAATGATCACTCACACATTCTCTCAAAGACAGCCCCAGGTGTGCCCTCTCCCAAATGGCCCCCCACCCAACACCCTGAACCAGTAACCCTTCATTGTCATATTACCAAAAGTGTTTTCCCATCATTGTAGTTTCACCCACATACTCAACAATCCCCAGGGTTCACCTGCTCCCTCCCCAAACCTTCCCCCCCAGTTTGTTTGAATATTCAACCCTTCCTCCCTATACTAACTCCCTGATAAGCTTTCACGACCCAACCCAATAGTATCCTAACAACCCTGTCATATCCCTTCATTGCCCAACTACTCACTTCCACCTTATGATAGCTTTTGCTCATATGGGTGTTGGCTCACAATCTTCTTCTCCCTTTCTATATCCTGTAAACCTATCTTCCCGACTCTATCTGAGTTGGCTAGATTTGCTTAATTTATATCAAAGAGGTCATGTAATATTTGTTCTTCAATGCCTGGTTTGCTTCACTCAACATAAGGTCTGCAAGATTCATCCACATTATCCCGTGTATTAGTACTGTATTCCTTCTTACAGTTGAGTAATATTTGATTGTATGTATAGACTACATTTTGTTTAACCATTTATTGTTAATGGACATTTGGGTTGATTTCAACTTTT
Organism: Tolypeutes matacus; assembly: GCA_026826555.1. Lineage (NCBI taxonomy): Eukaryota > Metazoa > Chordata > Mammalia > Cingulata > Chlamyphoridae > Tolypeutes > Tolypeutes matacus. The sequence continues at coordinate 3,216,172 of JAKSZT010053902.1, forward strand.
GGAAGTAGTGAATAATGCCACTATGAACATTGGTGTGCCTATGTCTGTTCATGTCCTTGCTTTCCGTTCTTTTGGGTATATACCCAGCAGGGGAATTGCTAGGTATTATGACAGATCTATATTTAGTTTATTTAGGAACCACCAGACTGTTCTTCACAATGGCTGGATCATTCTACATTCCCACCAGCATGGATCAGGGTTCCCATTCTTCCACATCCTCTCCAAAACTTATAGTCCTCTGCTTTTTAATGGCCACCAGTCTAATGGGTATAAGATGGCATCACATTGTAGTTTTGATTTGTATTTCCCTAATATCTAGTGCTCTTGAGCACCTTTTCATGTGCTTTTTTTTTTAAAGATTTATTTATTTACTTTATCCATTTTAAACACCCCCTTCCCAATTCTCTGTGTCTGTTTCCTGCCATCTCTTCTCATCCTCCTCCTCCAGTCTTCACCAGGATTCCATCTTGGAGACCTCCAATGTAGGAGAGAGGTGTTTAGCCACCTGCGCCACCTTGGTTCCTGGCTTTCAGAGCTTTCGGAGCATTTTGTCTTGTCTCTCTCCTGCGTCTCTCTCCTGTTACGTCATCATCTTGCTGCATGGCTCCCGGGGACTGGTGGCTCACTGGCACACAGAGCCAGGCAGCCAATGTGCTTTCTATTTTTATTTTTTTATTTTTTTATTTTACTGGGAGGTCCTGGGGATCGAACCCAGGTCCCTCCATAAGGCAGACGGATGCCCAACCATTTGAGCCACATCCACCCCCCTTCATGTGCTTTTTAGCCATTTTTATTTCTTCCTTGGATAAGTGTCTGTTCAGATAACTTGCTGACTTTTAAATGTGTTGTTTGTTTTTAATTTTTGAGATATAGGATTTCTTCCTATAAGCTGACTATTAGGCTCCTATCAGATATATGGTTCACACATATTTTCTTCCATTGGGTAGACTGTCTTTTCACTTTCTTGACAAACAACTTTGAAGTGCAAAAGATTTTAATTTTGATAAAGTCCCATTTATCTCTTTTTTTCCTTTGGCTGCTAGTGATTTCGGTGTGAAGTTCATGAAACCATTTCCTATTACAAGGTCCTGTGCATGCTTCCCTACATTATCTTCCAAGGTCTTTATGATCTTGGCTCTTATATTTAGTTCTTTGCTCCATCTTGAGTTGATTTTTGTTGAACACAATGGTGTTCCTCTCTCATTATTTTGTATATGTATATCCAGTTCTCCAGGTACCACTTGTTGAAGAGGCCATTCTCTCCCAGTTGAGTGGGCTTGGTGGCCTTGTCAAATATCAGATGACAGTATATGCATGGATCTATGTCAGGACTTTCAATTCAGTTCCATTGGTTGGTATGTCTATCCTTGTGCCAATACCATGCAGTTTTTTTTTTTTTACATAAATGTTATTTTTTTTCCATATATATTTTAAAAGATGCTTAGATTACATAAATGTTACAGAAAAATTACAGGGATTCCCATGATCTCCATCTCCCACACCTCCCATAACATCTCACATAAACATCTTTCATTAGTATGGCACATCACCTGCAATGGATATACAGGTCCTGGGGCTTTGCCACTAAGCATAGACCACAGTTCACATCATAGACCACACTGTTTCCCACACAGTTCTGCAGTTTTGTCCACTGTAACTTTTTAGTATGTTTTAAAGTCAGGTAGTGTGATTTCTCCAACTTAATTTTTCTTTTTCAACATGTCTTTGGCTATTTGGGACCTCTTACCGTTCCAAATATATTTCATAGTTAGTTGTTCCAACTCAGTAAAAAATGCTGTGTTGATTTTTATTTGGATTGCATTAAATTGGTATATTAGCTTGGGTAGGGTAGACATCTTAATGATATTTAGTCTTGCTATACATAAACATTTCCTTTAACAGTGTTGTGTAGTTTTCTATGTATAGGTAATTTACATCTTTAGTTAAATTTATTCCTAAGTTTTTTTTTTTTAATAATTATTGTAAATGGTATTTGTTTCTTGATTTCTTCCTCAGATTGCTCATTATTGGTGTACAGGAATGCTACTCATTTCTGCACATTTATCTTATAACCTGTGACTTTACTGAACTCATTTATAAGTTCTAGAAGCTTTGTTGTAGATTTCTCAGGGCTTTCTATGTATAGGATCATATCATCTTCAAACACTGGAACTTTTATTTCTTCCTTTCCAATTTGGATGAATTTTATTTCTTTTTCTTGACTAGTGCTTGAGCAAGTACTTCTAACACAATGTTAAATAGGAGTGGTGAAAGTGGGCATCCTTATCTTGTTCCCAATCTTACAGGGAAAGCTTTTAGGATTTCAGAATGTATATGAGTTCAGTAAAGTTGCAGGTTATAAGCAGTTATGAGCAGGTTACTTGCTCATTACCCCTATTCCATGCCACAAGTTTGCATAGAGAAGATAAAATATACATTTTATTTCATTAATTAGTACAAATCAAGATTATTTGCATAACCCCTATCCACCTACCTATAAACAATAAACAAACAAAACAAACTATAAAATGACAGTAAATATGACTCATTGGTATTTTTAAGGCTTTTGCACCAAGTTGATCTCCA
>JAKSZT010053902.1:3218767-3247685 GCA_026826555.1 Tolypeutes matacus
AGATCTGAGAAAATCTCCCAATACATAATGTGATCCCGGCTTCCCCAGGGAAGTTTGAAACAGCATAGCTAACCATCAATGTATATTATGTATGTTCAAGTTGACAACTTCAAGGAAGAATTATTTGCCCTGCAGCAATATGTAATTCTAACTGAACATGTTTCTATGAGATGCTCAGGAATCCTAGTATTTGTTTTTTGCTCATAGACAATTTTTCTAAAGCTTTGCTATTTGGAACTTTCTCTTCATTTGAATTTTCATCAGCCATTCATTCATAGTTTATTATGGGGAAGTTGTCTTTGTGTCAGATGATCTGGTATATTCAATTTGGAGTGGCAGAATGGTTTCCTTTTACAAATTGTTTTAAAGTGACATAGGAAAAATTAAGAGTGGTCACACAGATAATATCAATACTATGAGGTAATACATTCAAGGACATATTTCAAAATTTCAAATGTTTAATTTTGTTATTTACACTGATTTTCTGGCAGAGAACTGAATGGAATCATGAAAATAGTTTGGCACCAAATGTATCACCATCAGGTATGTGATACTGTATACAAACACACAACCACACAACCATACACAGAGATAGACAAAAAGATTCAATAGAGACATAGAGAGATAGATAGAAAATTAGATGGATAAATTATTCAAATAACCTCGAAATACAGCATTAACTATGAAATGAATAGGTCATAATCTAAAGTTTTACCTTTTCAATTTGTACATGTTTTAAATCATGATTTTGCAGATATTTTCATTGTTTCAACTTATAATTTGCATTGCATTAAAATGTATAAAGATTTTTCATATATCATTCATCTCATCATTTAGATATGTTAGAAAATAAATAATCACATTTATGGAAGCAAAGTGAGACTCAAGGTCAGTGACCACATTCCCAGATGCTAGAAAAATATGAATTTATGTTCAATTATCTTAGGCTTTTACCAGACCTTTAAAGATATGTATATGAGGATATATGTTAATAAAACAGGTGGCATATGTATAAATAGAAGCAAGCCTATTTTTAAGGAGGCAGAAGACATGATGTTTAAGCACATGGCCTCAGAACTAGATACCTGACTTTAATGGTGGCCATAGTCTATATTAGTAACCCTAATCCCAGCATACCTCAATTTCTTCATCTATGAAATGGTACTAAACATGTTATCTAACTCATCAGGTTTTGGATCATGTCTGTGTTCCTTTATTATGGTGTGGCAAATGTTATAATCCAAATATCCATGACATTTAAACTGTTAGTTTGTGGTAAAAATGAATTAAATTACTTTTTTTATCTCTCACGTAGATGTGTGTGGCTTCACTATTGTAATAATATTCAACATCATCTTTTTCTTCTATGCACATTGTCTCAGCCATTTTGATGAACTTCTCTAGCAAAGAACAGTCAGAAACCTTCTCCACCTATTCATATCAACTCATAATGGTCAGGTTACACTTTGAGACTGTGCCCTTTATATGTGTACACCAAATGTCAACTCCTCAATGGAGCAAAAGACAGTAGATTCTGATTTTTATTCTCTCATTATCTTCATGTTAAAACCCCCGGTCTATATTCTGATGGACAAATATTTTAAAGATACTCCGAGTAGAATGATTAAGAAACATAGGACTGATTTCTGACATTTCTTCTTGGGCTACTAGCAACACAGCAAGACTAAATTCTTGGGTGTTTGGAAAGATAAAAGTGAGTCAGGGCAGCATTTAACATAATAGTGAAAACTTATTGTTCCCTGCTGCCCCAAGTATAAGGGAACTTCAACTACATTGAACTCTATCAAAAAAAAATTTGATTCCTCATTTTGCGTAAACTTATAAACTCCTTGGTTTTCTGAGATTTCTAAAAGCTTCATACATTCCAAAATACAAAAATACTTCCTGATTATTATCTATCATGTGACATTTAAAATTCCAATCTGGGTTTTAAACCAAGGATCATTTCTAGTCTCACAATGTTTTGTGTTACTGTTCCACTGCCTTATGTCCCACATCAATGCATTATCTTTTCCTCTCATTGCTTTTCATTACATGGCCAACAGGAAACCAAAGGTTTTGTTTGTTTGTTTGCATGTTCTGTTTTGCTTTGTTTTCCCATTTTCATTCCACAGCTTGAAAATTAACTGGAAAAATTAAACCAATAAAGGACTATCAAATTGTATTTCAATTATTATTGTTCCCCATGCCATATGCCAAAGTCCTTACCCAGCAGACAGTGTTATCTTTAGTTTATGTTTTCAATTTCAATATACCCATATGTTATAAGGACCAGATCATTGCTTCCCATCAGTAAACCATCCTCTGCTTATTCAATCTCCCATGGGTTCATGATCTCCTGCTGTATCCATAAGTACCCTCATAAAGATGAAAACAAAACAATTTCATGTAACCAGTTCCAATGAGCACAGACAGCCAGAAATTGCAACTAATAAACACCCATTTATTCAGTATCCACATTTAGATTCTTTTACCAACACTCATAGACAGATGTCTCCAAAACAATGGATACATCAATGACTTACAGATATATAAATAAAAGGCTGTTCAAAGAAATCTCTTCTTGAGTAAAAAAGTGTTTCTTTCTCAAAATAGATTTGGTCATAGAGTTTCTGGGAAAAATCACTGAGTTATTTTAAAGGGCAGTTTTTCTACTTTTCTAATAGTGAAGGTGTAGATACGTTGGATTGCAGGTTCTCAGCAAGTATACTATGCCCATGACATCAGACCATGCACAAGGCATTATAAATGGATGTGACTTTTACTATACTACAAAAACTTAAATTCCACTTTACTTATTGGAAGAAAAATATTGATAATGCAATTTTCACATTAAAAAATTTATAAAATATTCTGAGAGAAGATGACATTTTTTTCTGGTATGTAATACATCCAAAGAAGGGAATGAGACTAAATTCAACCTAATATCAGAACAGAAAGACTTACAACTCTGACTTCACTGAAATAGTCTTTAGTGAGGAATATTTTCATAAACAACATTGCCATGTAAAATCTAATTTTAAATAGTTATGTGGCATTTTCCAAGTTAGGAGTTTCTAGATTAAAACATAAAATTAAAATTAAAAAAACCCACTAATCTCAATATTTAACCTGAAAAATAATTCAGGATCTTGTCATTAAAAGTTGGAAATATATATCTTGGTTGCAACTTCCAATAAGATATTTTGTTCAGTCATTTTAATATGTCATCACTAATTTTATCATTAAATGTAAATATCATATTCCATAGTAATGTCTAAAATCTTAATTATTTTTTCATTTTAATGGTAATGATTCAAGCCTTTATTCATTAAGCATTCATGGATGATACATTTTTGATAAAACTTGACCTAAACCATTATCACATATTTGCATAAAAACAAAAATTCCAGGAAGGTACCTAATTATATACAATGCATAATTGACAATTATTGCATATGTCCATTTGCAAAATTTTTCTCATTCATTTCAATAACATGCCATCATCATTTCTTAATCTAATTACCAAGAGTATCCTTTCTCACATCTATCCCCTAACGTAGGTTTTTTAGCAGTTCCTGAGGAAGATAGATACTGATATACCATATGACCCAGTAATACCACTACTATGTATGCTGAGAAGAACTGCCAGCAGTGAAATGAATATACATTTGCACACTGATATTCATAAGGACATTATTCACAGTTATCAAAACTGGAAACAACACAGGTGTCCATCAACTGATGAATGTTTAAACAAACTATGGTATAGACACGTGTTGGAATATTATTCAGCTAATAGAAGAAATGAATTCATGAAACATATGACAACACGGATGAACCTGGAGGACATTATGTTGAGTGAAGCAAGTCAGGAACAAAAGGGCAAATATTGAATGATTTCACTCTTATGAACTAAATATAATAGGCAAACTCATGAACATAATAGCTAGAATATAAGTCACTGGAGAAGAGAATGTGGTTAAAGAATAGAATGCTGTGGTTTAATCTGTGCAGAATTGGTAAACATTTGTCAATATTTGGAAATGAAAAGAAATGGGGAAAGCACATTATATGATTTGTAATTACTAGCAATAACATATGGGTATGATAGTGGTTCTTTAGTTTGTTTTTCCTTCTTTTCTTTGGAGTAATGAAAATACTCTTATACCGATTGAAGTGGTGAATGACACAGCTCTGTGATTATACCAAAGGCCATTGATTGTACAATTTAGATAAAATATATAGTTTATGAACAAAAAAATATAAGATGGGTTCGGGGAAAATAACCAAATGTAAGATATGTACTATACTTATTAGTAATACTTTGATGATACTCTTTCACAGTTTGCTAACAAATGCTTGGTATTGGTGGTAGATTGATGTAAAGAAGCCTTGTATGATGTTATGCATGTTAGTTTTGTAAGTTCACAACTTTTAATATACACTTATTGTTTATGTATGTTTATGTATGTTCCTGTATGGATTATATATCATGTATGAAGGATGTATCTAAATAATTTAATGAAAAAAAATCCATGGAAAAACATATAGACATTACCTCCAGTTTGATATTGATATCATAGTCAATAAATTAAAATCTGTCTCCATAAGACCACATTGCTGCTTTTGAAGAATGAATTATTCGCAGTTACAATTGCTAATTGTTTTTTCTAATTCTTCAATAATGGAATTTTTCTTAGTTACTAATACCTGGAGCAGATCTACTCATTTTTTAATTGACTGGAGTTGAACTTTATGCTTGTCTTCCATATTGAGGACTTTCTCTTCTAGGAAACATGTAAAGGAAAATAATTTTTCAGTTGTGAAGGGTATTCTGATTATCATCACAGCCTAGCGCTTTATAAATTCTTGTCATTTTCATAATTTTAATGATTTTTTTTACATTTATTGACTTTCTATTTCTCAAAGACACTATTTTAATATGTCATGGGAATTTTAAAGTAATATGGTGTTGCCCCAGCTGTAAGATACCCTAAAACCTGCTGAGATTATGTGTGTGTCTGTGTGTGTATGCATATACACACACAAACACATGCATATGAATGCACCTAAGAAAATATACCTCATTCTGGGCAATAAATGGTATATGTGTGTCTCCTAAACTATATATATTTAATATTAATCATAATTATAATAATAACTGATATTTTAAAGTTACATAGCAAATGCTTCTTGAGGAGAGAGGTGATAATTTGCCGAGTTTCAAATCCTGACTTACAAATGGCCCTGTGACTTGGAGCAAATTTTTTGATCACTCTGTACATCCATTCCCTACTCTATAAAATGGGGGCCATACTATTACCTACTTCATGGAGTTGGTCTGAGGAATAAATAAGTTAATAAATGTAAATGCTTAGATTACTTTCTAACATAGATCAGCACTCGTTAAATGTTGGTTATTGTTAATATTAGCATTATCTTCACTTCCAATGAGGAAACTGAAACTTAGAGACTGTAAATCACACACCTAAAATCACACTTAATTGGTGCAGCATTCAAATTCACATCTTTCTGACTCTGAAATCGAAATCTCTCTTTCTTTTAATTTAGATCTTTTATTCTCTAATAAATTTAATGTGCACTAATTCCTATGCTTTACTTAACATATAAAATGTCAGCTAATCTTCAGAAAATATTTTTTTAAAATTATTTTGAACAGCTGATAAATTTATGTTTTATAATCTCCAAAAAGTTTTTTAATAGTTATATTTTTAACTTTTTTCTTTCAATTTATAAAGATAAGTTAGGATAAGTGCTTGCAATTAAAAGTACTTAAAATCATTTAAAATTTTTTTAGAGGATGACTTATGGATCTATATCAGAACCCTCAATTTGGTTCCCTTGGTAAGAAATGGTTTTATAAAATTTACACCCACATCACAATGAAAGAAAAAATAGGTAAATGGGACCTCATCAAAATTAAAAACATTTCATTTTAAAGGAGTTTGACAGGAAAGTTGGTAGGTCATTTTATAGGTTACATTTATACATGTCTCAGGAGTATCACATTGACTGCCACTATAAACAGTGCTTCAAACAGTAGGGCTACTGAGGGCTCTAGAAACATCTATTTGGTGTAGCAGGCAATCTCAGGAATTCAGCACCTGGTCAGTGGGCCTTACCTTGGAATATATGCTCTCCAATGTAACAGAATTAGAATCATTTATAATTTTCCTACACATGGTTCTTCTGCTCAATTTATTTGAACCTATATTTAACACTTAGTCATGAAATATATTTCCCATATATGGATGACTAAATCTTCAGTCCCTTTATATACTGGTTGCACCCTGCAGCTCAGCAGAGTTGCAAAAACTGCTTTGCACTCACTGGACTCACCAAAGATAACTGACAAGAAGATGATGATGGACAATACCTATCCCCCAAAACAGAGATTATCTATAACTACAAGCAAGACAGTTTCAGCCATCTACACTATGGGATCTAAGCCCCCTCTTAATCAGAAAGGGAATGGGCATCACTATCCCCAAATCTCATAATTAAGGAATGAATAATTATAAGGAGGGAATTAATGAGGAATGAATAATTATAAGTGGGGAATTAAACTATAGACTAAAGTAGAAATTAATATTCTAGCAATGGAAGATCTTTTAACATTGATCTAAAGGCAGTGGCAACCAGAGTTCCTGAGGGGAAGGAGAGGGAAGAATAGGTGTAACATGGGGCATTTTTGAGAGCAATGATATTATTCTGCATGATATTGCAATGGCCGATACAGGATATTATATATTTTGTCAATCTATAAAATTGTGTGGTACAAAATATAATCTATAAGGTAAACTAAAGACCATGGTCAATAGCAATACTTCAATATGTGTTCATCAATTGTGACAAATGTACCACACTAATGAAACATGTTATTAATGGGGAAAAGTGTGGGAGGGTAGGGGGTGGGGTTTATGGGAATCACCTATATTTTTGATGTACCATTTATGTAATCTAAAGTTTCTTTAAGAATAAAAAATATTTTAAAAAGAAGCTGAAATAGAACCTAAAAGAGAAGGAAGAGACCAGGAGAGGCTTCCATGTGCCTTGCAAGAGGTACCAAAAATCATCAACATCCAGCTGCAGAATACCACAGTTTTCTGAGAGAAAGGATTGCCTTGGAGATGCTTTCATTTATACATTTTCCCAGCCTCCGAACTATGAAATAAATTGCCATTGATTAATATGAACCAAAAAAGTTTAATATGCAAAAATCAGCATTGTTTGTATATACTATCAATGGGCAATCTGAGGAGAAGTCTTTTAAAAATTCATTTACAATAGTGCCAAAAAGAATCAAATATTTAGGAATAAAATTATCCAAGGATTTAAAGTACTTGTATTCAGAAAACTACAAAGCATTGCTAAAAGGAACTAAAGAAGAACTAAATACATGGAAGAATATTCCATGTTCATGAATGTGAAGACTAAATATCATTAAGAAGCCCATTCTACCCAAATTTATATACAAATTCAATGCAATCCTGATAAAAATTCTAACAGCCTTTTTGAAAGAAATGGAAAACACAAATATCACATTTATTTGGAAGAGAAAGGGGACCCAAGTAGCCAGAAACCACTTAAAAAGAACAAAGTTGGAGGACTCACATTTTTGGATTTTAAATCATTTTACCTAGCTACGTAGTAAAAACAGCATGGTTCTGGCAAAAAGATAAGTACATTGACCAATTTAACTGAATTGAGGTTCAGAAAAAGACCCTTACATCTTTTGGATGATGCTCTCAAACCCACTCAGCCAGGTCAGAACAATCTATTCAACAAATAGTGCTGGAAGAACTGGATATACATATACAAAAGAAACAAAGGGGACCACTACCTCACTTCTTATATAAAATTTAACTCAAAATGGATTAAAACTTAATGTAAGAGTTAACACCATAAAATTCCTAGAAGAAAATGTAGAGAAATATCTTCAAGACCTGGTGGTAGGTGAAGTTTCTTAAAGTTTACACCAAAGTCATGAGCAATGAAACAATAAATGGACAAATTCGACCTCCTCAAACTTATACTTTTGTATTTCAAAAAACTTTTTCAAGAAGGTGAAAAAGCAACCTGCTCATTGGGAGGAAACATTTGGAGACCACATATCAGATAAAGTTTTGATTCCCATGCTGTATAAAGAGATCTTACAACTCAACAATAAAAGAATAAGCAATCCAATTAAAAAATAGGCAAAAGACTTAAATAAATATTTCTCCCAAGATAAAATACAAATGGTGAAAAAATGCATGAAAAAATGTTCAATATCACTAGCTGTTAGGGAAATGCGTATCAAAACTACAGGAGATATCATCTCACACTGCATAGAATGACCACTATTTAAAGAAAACAAACAGAAAACAACAAGTGCTGGAGTGAATGTGGAGAGATAAGAACAGTGCTTCACTGCTGGTGGGAATGTAGAATGGTGCAGCATCTGTGGAGACAATTTGGTGGATCCTCAGGAAGGTAAATATAGAATTACTGTATGACCCAGAAAACCCTCTACTATGAATATATCCAGAAGAACTGAAAACAATGATGCAAACAGACATTTGCACACAGATGGTCACAGGGGCATTATTCACAATTGCAAAATGATTGAAATGATTCAAGTGTCCATCAATCAATGAATGGATAAACAAATTGTGATATATACATATGATGGAATATCATACTGACCTAAGAAAAAATGAAACTGGGACACATATAATGACGTGGATGAAACTTGAGGACATTTTGCTAGTGATATGAGCCAGACACAAAAGGACAAATACTGTATTGTCTTACATTAGTAAGACATATAGTAAGTTCATATATTAATGAACTAAATAGAAAGAATAAAAACATGGAGTTAAAATCTAGACTATAGGTTTCTAGGGGTTAAGATGAAAAATGACAAGATGTACTGAAGCTTATTATATGCTGATTTTCAATTACCTTGACTGTAAAATTGTAGAAATGGATAGGGTTGATGGTAACACATTATAGTGAGTATAATTATCACGGCTGGTTTATAAGTGGGACTGTGGTTGAAAGGGGTAGTCTAGAGATGTAAATGTCAATTGAAAGAAACCTAAAGAATAATCTAGGGACTGAATAACATAGTGAACCTGGAGGTGGATAAACATTGTGGTTAATAGTACAAATAGAAGAAAGTTCTTTGAACTAGAACTTGTATGTATGTCATTATTACAAGGTGGTAAGTATATATTGATGCATGGAAAAATGCAATTAATGTAACTAATGGAATATAGTTAAAAGCAATGTTGTAATATTCTTTCATTGGTGTCAAAGAAGACAGTATATAAATGCTAAGGGTCAATAATAGGGTTGTATGTTGTTGTTTTTTGAACTAAGGAAAATGTTCAAAGTTTTACTTGGGCAATAACTGCAGAATGCTATGATAAAAATGAGAGTCACTGAGTATACATTTTGGATAGAATGTACAAAACATGGGACTGTATAACACAGTGAACCATGTAGTATAAGATAGACTGTGATTAATAGTACAATGAGAGTGTTCTCTCATCAACTATATGAGAGTGTTCTCTCATGAACTATAACAAATGTACAATATAAATATAAAGTGTTAATAGTAGTGGGTGTATGGAAAAATATCCTAGTGTACACTATGGACCTTGGTTAATGGTAATAGTCTGATCATGTTCTTTCATAATCTGTAACAAATGTCCCACAACAATGTAAAGTGTTACTGGAAGTGTGATGTGCATAATCCTGCCCATTATGCACAATTGTTTTGTAAGCTCACAACTTCCTAATTAAAAAAGAAAAAGCTAAAACAGTTAAGAGAAGGAAATTTATAGCTCTAAATGTGTATATTAAAAAAAAAAATAAGAAAGATTTAAATTCAGAGACCTAACCTCAAAACTGCAGGAACTAGAAAAATAAGACCAAATTAATCCCAAAGTGAACATAATGAAGGAAACACCAAAGATTAGAATTAATAAAAATGAAATAGAGAATTAAAAAACAATGTGGGAGAGTGGATGTAGCTCAGTGATAGAACATCTGCTTCCCATGTACAAGGTACTGGGTTAATCCCTAGTACCTCTAAAAAAATATGAATAATTAAAGAAAACAAAAGTTTGATCTTTGAAGATTGATAAAATTGACAAACTTTAGCTAGACTGACAAAGAGAAAAAGAGAGAGAAAGGTAATATTTGAAAGAAAAGAGAACATTACTACTGACCACACCAAAATAAAATTTTAAAAATTAGGATAAAATGAAGAACTGCATACCAACAAATTGGATAACTTAGATGAAGTGGACCAAATTCCTAGAAACACAAAACAACTTACACTGACGCAAGAAAAATATTGAAATCTCGACAATCTAATAAAAAATTAGTAAAAAAAAAAAAGTGATTCAGTAATAAAAACCTCCCAACAAAGAAAAGTTCATGACTAGATGGCTTCACAGAAGAGTTTTATCAAACATTGCAAGAATTAATACCAATCTTTTGAAAATTCTTCAAAAATATAAAGGGCATAAACACTCCCTAAATCAGTCTATGAGGCTGTTTTTAGGTTCCTGGGCTGCTCAAACAAATGCCATGCAATGATTCAGCTTTAAAATGAGAATTTATTTGCTCACACTTTTGAGGCTGAGAGAATGTCCAAATCAAGCCAACATCAAGGTAATGTTTTCTTCCTGAAGATTGGCATTCTGTGGCTGACTGCTTGTGATCCTTGGTTCTTAGCCTATCACATGGCAAGGCACATGGTAATCTTTCCTCACCTCTCAGGTCTCTTCTGGGTTGCATTGATTTCAAATTCTTCCAATGTCTTTCTATCTGAATTTCATTCTGTTTATTAAGGACTCTAGTAATAAGATTAATAAGATTAAAACCTATCCTGATTGAGGTGGTTATACCTTACTGAAGTAACCTCATAAAGACTTACTTACAAAAGAATCACACCTACAAGAATGGATTAAGTTTTTTAACATGTTTTTCTGGGTAACATACTGCTACAAACCAAACAGAGGCCAACATCACCCTCATAACAAAGAGCCAGATTAACAAGGAGGTAAGGATTGACAATCATGATACCAGGGAAATGAGAAAGGTTACAACTGCAAGCAAGAGAGTCCCATCCATCTACTTTGTAAGATCGAACAACCCTCTTAATTAGAGGTGAAGTGGACATCACCATCCCAGAATCTTCAGGATTGGGGAATGAACTATGGACTGGAATGGACTTACTGGTATTCTACTATAGACTTATTGTAATAATAGCAATGGAAAAAATTACAACATTGATGTGGAGACAGTGGCCACTGGAGGCTCTGGGGGCAGGGAAGGGGAAAAACAGGTATAATACGGGAGGTTTTTCGGGACTTGGAAATCATCCTGAATAACTTTGCAATGACAGATATAGGCCATTATGTATCTTCCCATAACCTGCAGAATTGTGTGGGAGCATGTAAACTACAATGTGAGCTATGGTCCATGCTCAGTGGCAAAGCCCAAGGATGTATTTATCAATTGCAATGAATATGCCACACTAATGAGGGATTTTTTTTATGTGAGAGGGTGTGGGAGGTGTGGGGCATAGGACAATCCCTATATTTTTTGTGTAACATTTATGTAATCTAAGTATCTTTGAAATTTTTTAAAAAATATTTTGAAAATAAGAAAAGATAACTAAAAAAATAACAACAACAACTGCTGACCAATATGTCTTATGAATATAAATCCAAAAGTATTCAACAAAACCCTAATAAACAGAATTTGATTGCACATTAAAAATTATACATCATGATCCAGAGGGCTTTACCCAGGTATGCAATAGTGGTTCAACATAATAAAATCAAATAATGTGATATACTAAATTAAAAAGGTAAAGGAACTGCCTTGTAGGCTATGACAAAATATACAATAATGTAAACTGTAATCCGTAGTTGGTGGTAATGCTTCAATATGTGTTTTTCAGTTCTGATCAATTTGCCATACTAATGAAGTGTGCTGTTGATGTGGGAGAGAGTGGAGGGGAGGAAATGGGGCATGTGGGAATCCCTTATATATTTATGTAACATTTATGTAATCTAAAGTTTCTTAAAAAAATAAATAAATAAATATAAAAAAATTAAAAAGCCAAAGGGAAAAAACACACGGAGAAAATCACCAAAATTGATGTAAAAATGTGAAAAAATCCAGCACCCCTTGCTGATAAAAACACTTAGAAAACAAGGACTAGAAGGAATCTTCCTCAACATAATCAAGGACATATGAAAAAATCCACAGAAAACAACTTACCTAATTATTAAAGCATGAAAGCAACACTCTAAGATAAGGAATAAGACAAGGATGTTTATTGTCACTACTATTATTTAATATTGAACTAGAGGTCCTAGCTAGAGCATTTAAGCAATAAATTGCCTAAAGAAATGAAACTCATCCAAAATAGAATAAGAGAAGTAAAACTTTCCCTATTTGCAGTAGACTTGATTTTATAAACAGAAAATCTAGAAAAATCCACAGCAAACTTCTTAGAGCTAATATATGATTTCAGCAAAATGGTAGGGTATAAGATCTACACCACACATTTAATATTGTTTCTAAATGCTAGAAATGAAGAATAAAAAGTAAAAATTTAAAAAATTATAATTAACATAAAAACTAATAGAATCAAATATCTAGGCATAAACTAACAAAAGATGTAAAGGACTAGTAAACATATAGATGCAGATATTGCTAAAAGAATTCAAAGAATACCTAAAAAAATGGAGCGGCATTCTGTATTCATTGATCAGGAGAATAAATATCATTAAGATATCAATTATCCCTAAAGTTATTTACAGTTTCAACACAATCCCAGCCAAAATTCCAACAGCCTCCTTTGTAGAACAGGAAAAGATGATTACCACATTTATTTGGAAGGGTGAGGGGCCCTGAAGAGCCATAAACAACTTGAAAAGAAGAATGAAGTTGGGTAACTTATACTTCCTGAATTTAATGTATATTACAAAGATACCATGGTCAAAACAGCATGATACTGTCATATAAATAGATATACTAACCAATGGAATTGAAATGAGAGCTCAGAAATTAATTTTTACATCTAAGACAATTTATTTTTTAGAAGGCCACCAGTCCACACAACTGAAACAGAATAGTGTCTTCAACAAATGGTCTGGGAGAACTGTATATCCATATACAAAGGATGGAAGAGGAGCCCTATGTCACACCTTATTCAAAAAATAAACTCAAAATGGATCACAGACCTAAATATAAGAACCAGAACCATAAAATTTCCAGATGAAAATTAGAGAAGCATCTTTAAGATTCTGAGATAGTCAATGATGTCTTGACTTTACACTCAAATCCCAGGTAACGAAAGTAAAATATATATATATAATGGGACCTCCTTAAAATTGAAAACTTTCATGCATGATAGGACTTTGTCAAGAAAGTGAAAAGGCAGCTTAGTCGATGGGAGAAAATATTTGCAAACCACATAACCGATAAAAGTATAATATCCAGAATATATAAAGAAATCTTACAGCTCAACTACAAAAAGACATACAATCCAATTTAAAAATGGGAGCCGGTGGCCACTGGACACTTTCAGGACAGGGAGGGGAAGTGCAGTTGAAATACAGGGGCTTTTTCGGGACTTGGGGGTTGTTCTGAGTGCTGTTGTGGTGAAGGATATAGGCCATTTTAACCAGCATATACCATTCAGAACTGTGTGGGAGAGAGTGTGGTCTGTGATGTGAACTGTGGTCTATGCTTGGTGGCAAGGCCCCAGGATGTGTATATCCATTGAGGATGATGAGCCACACTGATGCAGGATGTTTGTGTGGGATTTTGTGGGAGGTGTGGGAGGTGGGGAACATGGGATTCCCTGTAATTTATGTGTAATATTTAGATAATCTAAGCACCTTTAAAATATATATATATATTTAAAAAGATACTTTTCAGAGAGGAAATAAAGATGGGTAAAAAGCACATGAAAAGGTGCTCAACATCACTAGATATTAGGGAAATACAAATCAAAACTACAAGGAGATACCATTCCACATCTACTAGAATGGCTACTATTTAAAAAAAGTAATAAAACTACAATTCTTGGGGAGGTTGCTGAGAAAGAGGAACATTCATTCACTCTTGGTGGAAATGTAAAATGGTGCAACCATTGTGGAAATGTGTTTGACAATTCCTCAGGAAGCTTAGTACAGAATTGTCATATGATCTGGCAATATCGCCATTAGGTACATACCCAGAAGGACTGAAAGCAAGTACACAAACTGACATTTGCACACCTATATTTATAGCAGCATTATTCACAATTGGCAAAAGATGAGAACTACCTATGTATCCATCAAGTGATGAATGGATAAATAAATGTGGTTTATACATATCATCATATGTATAAATGTTATTCCTTCTAATAGCTGAATAATATTCCAAAATATGTATAAACACATTTGTTTATCCATTCATCAGTTGATGGATACTTAGGTCATTGATGTGGAGGTTCTGAGGTGAGAGAGAGGGAAAAACAGGTTTAATATGAGGACATTTTTGAGATTTGGGAATTGTCTTGAATGACATTGCAATGACAGATACAAGCCATTATATATCTTGTCATAACTTACAAAATCGTGTGGGAGAGTGTAAACTACAATTTAAACTATAAACCATGCTTAGTAGCAATGCTCCAAAATGTGTTCATCAATTGCAACAAATATACCACAATAATGAGGGATGTTGTTAATGTGGAAAATGTGGGAGTGGTTGGGAGTGAGGCATATGAGAATACTCTATATTTATTATGTAACATTTATGTAATCTTTAAAAAATAAAGAAAAACTGTATCAAAAGAAGAAAAATGTAAGTTAAAAAAAAGAAGGAATGAAAGTTCTGATACATGCAACAAGATGGATGAAACTTGAGGTCATTATGTTGAGTGAAATAAGCCAGACACAAAAGGACAAATATTGTATGAGCTCACTAACATGAACTAATTATAATAGAGTCTTAATCTAGAATATAATTTACCAGGAGATAGGATGAGGGTAGACAATAGGAAGTTGATACTTAATTTATAAATAATTTTAATTACATTGATTGTAAATGGATAGAGGTGTTGATAGAACATTATTGTGAGTATAATTACCAGCTTTGAATTGTGTGTGAATATGGTCAAAAAGGGAAGTTTCTCTGACCAAAATGGAATGGGGCTGGAAATCAATAAGAGAAGGAAAACTGGAAAGTACTTACAGATTAATGAAAACAAAAACAAAACATACCAAAACATGGTATGCAATAACAATAGTGCTCAGAGGAAAATTTAAAGGCCTAAATGACTACATTGAAAAAGCAAAGTTCTGAAACCATATCTTAACTACACATCTTGAAGATTTATAAAAATAAGAGCAAACTAAACCAAAAGTTATCATATGGAAGGATATATATATAAGATTACAGTAGGAATGAATGTAATAGAGATAGAAAAACAATAGAATAAATCAATGATACTGAATGTAATTTTTGGTAAGATGGACACAGTTGGCACCTCTTTAGCTAGACTGACAAAGAAAATAGAGATGAAAATAACTAAAACCAAAAATGTAAGTGGACACATCATTATTCACCTTACTGAAATAGAAGAATGAATATAAGAGAATATACCATGTTAGATAATCTAGATGAAATGGATATATTCTTAGAAAATTACATATTAATTAAACAATTTGAGAAGATAGAGAAAATTTAAAAGAAATTATAAAAAGAAAGAGATTAAATCAGTAATAACTCCCCACCACATGAAAATATAATAATAATTTCCAGTAACAGACGGCATCAGGTGGATTTTATGAAACACTCAAAAAAACATTAACAGCAATACTTAGCAAACCCTCTTAAGAAATATAAGAGAAAGTAGCATTGCCTATCTTGTTCCATGAAGCCAGCATTACTATACTAAAGACATAAGGAAACATCTTCAAAAAATGTTTTGAGAGGAGCTAATTTTCTTTGACAAGGGTATTACTTAATTTGACAGGGGTATTACTTCATATTTGGGCCTACTTGGATCCCTGTGCTAATAGTCCAACTTTATATATGATTATAGAGATGCACTTTATTCTTTACAAAATTGCTTGCAAATGTATTACAATGAAAATAAACTACTAATTTGGTGACTGCTTTACTTCATAAGGTTCTGTATTGGCATCTTCACATTTTCTAAACTATATCTATAGACCAGAAATATCACTACTCCAAGTGTCTTTTTAATATGGTTTCCTTTTAGTATTGCCTGTATATTATATCTTTGTTTTATGGTAATAAATTTTAAAAATGTACACTTCATATTTTTTACAAAATATTCTATGTACAGAATTTAAAAGTTCAAACAGTAAAAAACAGTAATGAAAATGAAACATAGTATCCAGTGTGGATTATAATATTTTAAAAATTCTCCAGAATACACTACAAGGATCAATGTCTTACATGGCTTTTTACAAGTATTGAAATTTAAAATGTAAATGAAATTTAGCATTACAATTCCATCCTAGGCATCTGTCTCAGTGAAATACCACACATTTGACAAAAATATATGTAAACAGATTTTTCATTAAGCATTATTGGTTAAATTAGGAAAGAAAATGTCAGTCGATACCTTAATGCACGAATGAATTACTGTATATTGAGAATATAAAATACTCTATTTTTTTTTTATTTATTGAAGTATAACACTCATGCATGAACACACGTAAACAATAAGTGTAGAGAAATAGTTGTGAACTTGTAAAACAAAAATACATAACATCATACTGGACATTAATACCTGCCGTTACCACCAATAACTTGCATTGTTGTTAAACATTTTTAAATAATGATTAAAGAGCATGCTCAAAATATTACTAATAACCAAAGTATTTTCTCCCAACCCACGCTATTATTAATATTATTTTTATGTCATTTATACATGAACATACTTAAACAATAAGTGTATAGTAAAAGTTGTGACCTTACAAAGCAAACTGTCATAACATCATACAGCGGTCCCATACATCAACCCACCTTATTTTTTAATATATTTTTATGACAGAAGTTGTAAACTTACAAAACAATCATGCACATGTCCAGAATTCCCAAACAGCACCCCTCTATCAATACACCACAGCATGGTCAGATATTTGGTACAGATTATGAGATAATATTATCCAATTATTACCAGGTCCACAGTATACATTTGGCACACATTTCCCATACTCCCCCATTATCAATACAGTACATCTTGGGCATAGATGCAAGAATATTACATTATTACCATTAATCACAATCCATAGGTCACAACAGCTGTATTTTTCCCATGCTTCTCCACATTCCAAACACCCTGTAAAGGTGATGTACATTTGCTTTATCTCACAAAGGACACTATTGCATCTATACCATCGGCCACAATTCTCATCTACCTCTGGCTTTACTGTGCTATTTTAGATTATTCTCTAGCTTTCTGTCAATTGGCATTTATATCCCTAGACTACCATTTTCAGCCACATCTCCATTTATAAACCAGCTGTTACTCCCTATACTTTGTTACCATCAACTCTGTACATTTCCACACTTTTACAGTAAAGCTAATTAAAACTTCTACCTATATTAAATATCAGTAGTCCATCTCAGTCCTCCTCTTATCTCCTTTAAGAATCCACCACCTACCACCAGATCTTGAAGATATTTTTCTACATTTTCTTCTGGAAGCTTTATGGTTCTTGATTTTATATTTAGGTTTTTTATTCATTTTGAGTTAATTTTTGTATAAGGTGTGAGATAGGGTCCCCTTTCCTTCTTTTGCTATGGATATTCAGTTTCCTTGGCACCATTTGTTGAATGGACTGTTCTGCCCAAGATGGGTGGGTTTGACAGGCTAGTAAAAAAATCACTTGACCATAGATGTTAGGGTCTGTTTCTGAACCATCAATTCAGTTCTATTGGTCTATATGCCTGTCTTTATGGTGGTACCATGCTGTTTTTACCACTGTAGCTAGATAAAATGACTGAAAGTCCAAAAATGAGAGTCCACCAACTTCACTTTTCCTTTTAAGATGTTTCTGGCTATTCAGGACCCCTTACCCTTCCAAATAAATTTGATAGTCATGTTTTCTATTTATTTAAAAAATTCTCGTGGAATTTTTTATCGGGATTGCATTGAAACTACATAAATTTGAGTAGAATTGACATCTTAATGATACTTGGTCTTCCAATCCGTGAGCATGGAATGTTCTTCCAATTATTTAGGTCTTTTTTTTTTTTTTTTCATTCCTTTTTAACAATGAGTTGTAGTTTTCTGAATACAAGTGCTTTATAATTTTGGTTAAGTTTATTCCTGAATATTTGGGTTTTATCTGTCATTTTATTTTCACCATGCTTTTGACACTTTTAATTAATTTATGGATATAATCTTCATTTCTAGATTCTCCTCCAGGCTTCTCTCTCCTGTCTTTTCTTTTCTGACTGTAGCACAGCCTTTAGTATTTCCTTCAAGCAGGTCTCTTGGTTACAAACTCTCAGTTTTTGCTTATCTGTGAATATTCTAAACTTGCCCTCTTTTTTGAAAGACAATCTTGCTGGATATAATGCTCTTGGCTGAAAGTTCTTCTCTTGCAGTATCTTAAGTATATCATAGTCTGTCTTGCCTCCATGATTTCTGGTGAGAAATCAGCAGAAACCATGATATCTGAAATCTGATATTATATGATCCAGTGTATTTTAAATTTCATTTATTGAACTTTTCATTCCCATAAGATCTGCTATTTTTCTATGTATGCTTTTTTATACTCCTTTGTTCTCATCCAAGATTTACTTAATATCCTTAATTTCTTTAGCCATCTCATTGAATGTAATAAGGAGATTTGTTTGAACATCTATGATTACTTGTCTCAACTCCTTTATATCATCTGGAGGCTTCTGTTGTTCCTTTAACTGGGCCATAACTTTCTGTTTCTTGGTGTGAATTGTAATTTTTTGCAGGTGTCTTGGCATCTGGGTTACTAGAGTATTTATTCTGGGTGCAGTTTTTCTCTTTAGTTTAGGGCTTCCTGCCCTTTCTCCATTGCTGGTCGTGTAGTAGGAGCCAAGGATGTAGTTGGTGCTATAAGCTGTGGAGTCTCAAGATGCCATCATTGCCCTAAGGACTAATGAAACTTCTCCCAACTTTCTCCTTTGCCAGGGATAGGGACATAGCCACAGCTGTGGGGAATAATCCAAATTATGAAGACCTAGACTGTAGTTGCCCAGAGATTGATGAAGGTTCAGGCCCCTTGTCCCTGCCTGGGGCAGGGATGGACTTGCAGGTTTGGGCAGCAATCTATAAAATGCAGGTACAAGATGACTGCAGTTGCTCCAGTAGACTGCAGATTATTCAGTCTTGTGCCAGCTAAATGTACCTGCAGTTACCTGGATATGCTGGTGCAGGGCCCACCAGCTTCCTCCCTGCAAGAGTTGGGGCTGATGCCCAGGCTAGGGCTACAGACTAATCCAGGTGAAAGAAACTGGTCTCTACTGTTACTGTGATTTTCAGTCATTTTGGCTTCCCTTTATGCTGGGAGTGGAGTCAAAATGGTGTTGACCAGCCTCCTTCTGACTGGGACAGGCTCAAATATTAGCTGTTTGTATGGTTATACTTTAAAGCTGAATTTGCTAATCAGTAGCTGGAATTGGTGGTCATCCATCTCTTCCTCCACTGTTTTTGGGAAATAGAGCCCCCAATTTATGCCACAGAATAGATCCTGGGGTGGCTTGCACTGCCAAAGTAGGATGATCATTGGCTTCCATGGCATGGCCTGTAATTTCCCAGAAAGGCTGGTGCATCTCCCCCCACTTTCTATCTGCTTGAGGTGGGCCTAGGGTTTAGGCTAGAGCAGCAATCTGATTAAGATGGAAAGAAACCAGTCCCTACCAGCACTGTGATTTTCAGTCAGTCCCACTGCCCCTTGTGTCAGGTGCAGAGTTAAGATGATGGCTACTGGCCTCTTTCAGACTTGGACAGCTTAAAATTTTAGCTATTCTTAGGATTATACTTTAGCCCACTTAATTTTCTGATCAGTAGCTGAAATTGGTGCCCAACCATCTCTTTCTCCCCCATTTTGGGGAAGTGGAGTTTCTAATTCTAGCCACAGAAAAGCAGCTTGTACCTCCAGTTGAGAATGGTCATAGTCCTCCTTGGCATGGAGTGCTCTATTTATGAATCTTCTTTGCAGATGGGCAGTCTCCTCTTTCCATTCTTTCAAGGATGTTGCAGGATGCACTTCTGGTCTCTTGGAGCTCCTAAACAAGTGCTCCAGATAGCTCTGTGTAATCACCAACTGCCCATAGCAGGAGCTGATTCTAGGAGCTCTTTACTCTGCTGCCATCTTGCTGGTTATCAATACTCTGAATTTATTTTAAAAAAGACAAGGAACTAGTTCCAAAATATATATAAGGAAAAAAGGACATAAAAGATATTCATATTATCATTTATGAAAAATGTTTAAATAAATATGTTCTAATACAAAACTAAACATACACATCTGAAGCTTTCAAAAAATTTTGAAACATTGACAATGGATGCCTTTAGGGATCATAAGGTTGAAGGAAAATGTTGATATTATTAGGGGAACATATCCCTTTCTACTCAGTAAAGTTGAGTTTTCAGAAATTTTAAAAATTTTGCATATGACTTCTGTGGTAGTTTGAAACTTTTGTGGATGCCAGAAAATTCATGTCCTTAGAGCTAATCAATTTCTGAGGAAGTGAAAACCTTTGATAAGATAACTTCAGTATGTGTAACCTTGGGTGTTTCTTAATCATTTTAGGGTAGTCCTTTATAAACAGGATGGATACTGAGGGACACAGAGAAAAACCCATAGAAGCTGAGGGAGAAAACCACTGGAGCATAGTGAAAGCTAGAGGAAGCCAGAAACTGATGGCAGCAAAACCCAGAAGAGAAAGAATAAACCAGCTGATTCCACAATGTACACCAGCAATGGTCTTCAGGGAGAAAACATCACTTGATGATGCCTTGATTTGAATATTTTTTTCAGCCTTTAAACTGTAAGCTGGCAATGTAATAAGTCCTATTATAAAAACCAACCCATTTCTAGTATATTAAATTCCAGCAGCCTAGCAAATGGAAACAACTTCTCTAATTAAAAGCTTGCTAATGGAAGTGATGAATATCACAGTGGTCTTTCACATCTCCTTTTGATTGGTTATTATATGCTCTTTGTATAATTTACTTTATTTGTAAAGCAAATTAATATATTTCCTGTTTAGAATAGATAATTTGCTTTGTTTATGTAAACCCTTAATGCTGTGTAGTCATATGACTTTGGAAGTATTTGTTTTCATGGCTAAAGTTATCTGTATTAAAGCCATGATGGCAGCTACAATACCAGAAATGCTTAATCAACTGGTATTAGCAACTAATGGTTAAGTTAGAGTCCAGAGGAGAAACTGAAAATTTCTTTTTTTTTTTTTATCATATTATGAAACCTTAAAGAGTTTTGAATTTTTAAAATGAGGTTATGTACCACTTTACAGTTTAAGGCCTGCTTTCACACACAATATCTCATCTGTCATTTGCAATTTAATATTTAAAAATAATAACGTATCATCAGAAAATTAATTGTAAAGATAAATAATATATATAGTTATATACATTTTTCTATTAATGTTTTAGGTGTTAAAATTTATGGAATAAAGCAAACTGGCTCCTAGTTCTTCCATCCATTTCCTGTATACAGAGCTAGAGAGCAACAAAAGTAAATACTTTAATTTTTGGTAGTCAGAAAAATAAAGTATATATGCCATTTGTCTTAATTTCTATGTAACATATCCTTTCATAACTTTTTATTATTTTTAATTTATTTTTATTGCTTTCTTTAACCTCCTAAGTATCAAGAATTTTATACACTATGCATCTCATGTTTATCATATTAAAAAGGTTATGTTTTTATTTTATATGTTGGAATATTTTGTCCACAACATTTTATTTATTCTAGTCAAATATATTATCCTTTTCCACTATGGCTTCAGGCTTTGGAGACATGCTTGGAAAGGTTTCTCTACACTTCGATATATTTTGATTCTTGATATCTAAGAAATAAGACACAGTTTTCTTATTTTTCCAAGCCTCCAAAACTTTGTCTAAAAATCACTTAGATCTATGCTTAGTGGCAATGCGTTCATCAATTGTAACTAAGATAACACACAAATGTTGTTAACAAATGTTGTTAATGTGGGAAAATTTGGGAGGGGTAGGGAGCAGGGCATATGGGAATCCTCTATATTTTTTATGGAACATTTATGTAATCAAAGTAACTTTAAGAAAGAATAAAAAATTATATAAAAACATAAAAATCACTTAGAAATTTTTCCATAGTAACACTGTACAATTCTTTGGTTATTTTCAAAAAGATTTAATCATTCATATAAAATCTAGTTGGATTGCAGAAAAGTCACGTTCAGAATTTGGGTGTTTCCCATATAACCAACATTCTCTCCCTTTTCCACTTTCTTCTATTAATAACTTATTACATGTTGATGGTACATTTGTTACAATTGATGTAGAAATGTTGAGAATTTGCTAGTAACCTTGGTCAATGTTTTACATTATGGTTTACATTTGGACCATACATTTTATAGATTTTGATGAAGTTTAACAAGGTCTGTATCCATCATTGTAAAATGATGTAGAACAATACCATCACCCCCAAAATGCCCCATTTTCCATCTATTCCATTCTTCTCTCCTCATCCCTTCAGGATCCACAGAAATCACCAAGAATAACTCATTGAAGGACAAGATTCATGGTTACTTGCAAAAACATTTAAAGCTTGACATACTGGCCCGTCCTTTCCTATTAGGCACTGCCAATGCTCTCAAGAAACCACCACCCTTCTATTTGAGATCATAGCAGGACTCCCCAGGATGGGAGTCCAACACTTTCTTGCTCATTATATGAGTCTCCAACAACTGATACAACACATTATTACAAGATGGACACTGCACTCCTTAGAGGCCTGCCCCAGGTGCACCCCATTCCTCATGTCCCCCACATCTAACAGCAAAAACCAGTAATCCTCCCCTGCCATATTTGCAAAAAGAACATTCCCAACATTGTGGTTTCAACCACATACCCACCAATCATCAGTGTTCACCTGCTTCCCACCCCAACACTTTGCTCATTTCTAGGGAGAGTCCAACAGCCTCCCCACCGTACAACTCTCATAGACCAACTTCTTTGAAGACAAAATGAATAAAAAAAATAAGACACTGGGGAAATAAACAGAAGAACATGTCTCCATACATACAAGACAATAGATCTTACAGTGATGAAAGACATAATATCAAAAATATTAATTTTATTAATATATTTTTTATATTTGTCTTATTTCAAACTTTTAAATATTTAAAAAATATTTCACTTGTTATTTTTAAAACTATCATTATTATATCATTTTCCTATTAATTACATTTCATTACTTTTATAGAAAAAGCTACTGTGCTTTGATGTGAATATTGAGAGTAACATGGACTCTAAAGAGGCCTTTTATGATGCCTTAGAAATGAATGGTGAAACTACTATTGGAAACTGTAGGAAAGGTGATCTGTGTTTTAAAGTTGCAGAGAACTTAGCAAAACTAACTCACAATGTTTTATGAAGGCAGAATTTGAATATGGCAAGCCTGGGCATTTAGCTGAGCAACTTTTCAAAGTAAACTTGGAAACTGCAGCTTGGCTTCTTCTTTCAGCTTATAGCAAAATGCTAGATGAGCAAGAGGATGGAATTGTTGGGCCCAAAGAAACCAGAAACTGATTCTGTAAATTCCAAGCCTCTGGAAATCAAGTCCTCAGATGATAGGAAAGACTTGTGGAAAGTCTGTCTGATGGTTTAGACCAAGTTTGTTGCAGGCTAAACCAACAAGCTTTTTGAGAGAGCTCTATGAACAAAACCACTGTCAGCAAGGACTAAAAGGGACATGGGAGGGAGAGATTGAAGGGGGAAAGACTCCAAGAAGAAAATCATGGGAACTGAGATCTGGAATTAAGATATCTTTTTGGGCCAAGAGAGGAATCCGCCCCACCCCATGTATACAGAGAGGGTGAGTTTGAGCTGGCAGTTGAAGAGGGTGGAGGTTCCCACCCGATGTTTGGGAGATTTTTGCTGTCCCAGGGTAGAGAGAGGGTGGAGCACATTCCCCAGGGATTAGGAAGGTTGAGGTCAATGCCTGATAGGTTTGAAATGATTCCCCAATGGATTAGGGGAGGCCAGATCATCAATTCATTCTCTGAAAGTGTTGGTCCTGTATTCCAAAGGTTAGGGAGTATGTTTTCTTCACTTTAATATACTATGAGGGCTAATACTCCAGCCTCAAAATTGGGTAAAATGTGGCAATCACCTCAACACACTTGGAGGTTAAGGTCTGGAGCTTGGTCAACACATAGGTGCTTGATGAGTGTGGAACCAAGAAAATGGCCATTGGGCAAGCCTGTGGAAAAGTTGTGTCCTCATGAGGCCCCAGGGAGAAGAAACCACCATCTTAAGAATGACTCTCAGACTTTGAAATCTAATGAAGCATGCTCTACAGTTTTACAAAAATGTAGAGGACCCATGGTGCTTGTTTCCCTCCCAATTTCTCCTTTTGGTAATGAAAATGTTTATGCTTTGTCTGTCCATTTGTGTATTGGAAGCAGATAAAATGTTTTATAAGTTTCATTGGTCTACAGCCAGATTGGACTTTGCCCCAAGACAAGCTGTGTTTCTTTAAAATGATTATGATATGATTTTGGACTTAGCATTGTTACTGATTTAATGCTGGTTTTTTTTTTTAATATTGTAATGTCTTTTTGGAATTCAGAGGGTGGAGTGTGGCAGTTTGATATTATTGATGATTTCCAAAAAGAATTACTGATTATGTTTGTAAATTGGTCTGTTCCTCTGGGCTAGTGATACCCTGAGATTGTATTGAATTCAGAAGTTTCACTTTTACTTGATTAAATTGTGGCTAGTGTTTTGATTGGACAATGTCAGTAGGAGGTCAAGTCCCCATATGCTCTGTGGGTGGTGACTCACAGAGAAAATGACAAGGCAGAGGAGAAGTGGGCCTTTTGGATGCTGGTAACCCTGGAAGTAAACACAAAGGAGAAGAAAACAGAGGAAAAGAGAAGGCTCTGTTAGACATGGCAGATGCTCAGGGATGAGAGACTAGCTGTTCACCTGATAGTTTACAGCTGACCTTGTGGAGAGAAAAGAGCAGCTGAGCCTGGAAAGAAATGAGCCCCAGGAGAGACAAGAGAATTATCCCAGCCTACCACTTATATTGGAAGAAGCTGGGACCATGGAAACTTAAGAGGGAAAGGAAGGTTGAGCCTTGGCAGACATCTTGCTCCAACATGTAGCAACAGATTTTGGTGAGGGAGGTAACTTACACTTAATGGCCAGGTAACTGTAAACTTCTACCCCAAATAAATACCCTTTATAAAAGCCAACAGATTTCTGGTACTTTGCATCAGCACCCCTTTAGCTGATTAATACACTGACAAACACAGAATAATATTGTAAATAAAATATATTTTCTTAAACCTGTTTTATTGGAAATATGTATCATTTTCACCCTTTAACTTCATGTACATTTGATTAGAGGTAAATATAGTGCTAAACTATTAATTTAATTAGTCTTGAAATGCATTAATCAAACTTCTATCATTAAAATAATTAAAATTTGATCCTTAAAATCAACCAATTTTTCATGGTTTATAAGCTTTTGGATAACAGTTAATATTGTTTTAGGTATCTATGTTCCCTTGATAGTCATAAATATAAGGGTGCTTATCTAGTTTTTTTCTTATTTCATAAATCATAAATGAAGTTTATATATGATATATACATAGATATTACTGAAAAAAAGAAGAAAATACACTGCTCCCATACCCATATGAACCTGTTACATAAATCATGCATATGTTTTTGTTTGTTTAATTTTTTAATAAACTAAATAATACAGAAAAGTTCTAAATGCAAAGTGAAATCCTATCACTAAGCTAAGTTTCTTTCCCCCAAAGTACTGGTATAGGCTACAATATGAATTACCTTGAAAAAATTCTGCTCAGTAATAAAAGCCAGATTTAAGAAGGCTTAACATTGTATGTTTCCATTTATACTAAATTTTCTTGAACAGGCAAGTCAATACAGGCAAAAAATAGATTAGTTTCTTCTAGGGACTGGAAGCATGGAGGAGTGGGGTATGACTGTGGATGTACATGAACTTTCTTTTTGGGGTGATGAAAATATTCTAAAATTAGAGAGTGCACATTGTTGCACAACTTTTTAAATGTACTAAAACCCACTGTATCGCACACTTGCAAAGCTCAAGTGAATGGTATGTAAATTGGATCTCAATAAAATTGTTACATTAAAACAAAAACAAAATCAAGTATGTGTTTATTTAACCAGTCTCCTGCTAATGAAACTATTTATATAGCTATCACTAATTTAACAAAAATAATCCTTCAAGGAACATTGGTTTACATATACTATGGCACACAATCCTGAGATTGCTTGTAAAATACATCAGAGAATGGCTGAGACATGAATCTTTTAATACATTGCCTCATCTAAATTCATCTCCTTTTTACATGCATTGATATGATTAGAAGGACTGTAATCAACTTCATTTTTTAAATATATAATCCTCATATATTTATGTATTCTCTGTTTTTGTTTAGTTTTATTCATGTGTGCTTTCAATATGATAGCTTGGAAGAAACTTTTATCTGATTTTTAATTATCTTTTAGGTAAATTTGTGTTTTTGTTATAATTGCCTTAAATTCTTGATTAATAACAGTTAAGTAGTACTGACCCCCCTATAAAAATCAGAAATATAAGCACATTTAAATTTCCTGCCAGTTCATCTCTTTCTCATAAACATCCCTGATTTAGTTCTTTCAAAATTTATATTATTTTACTCTAATTAGTCTAGTGGTGGTTACTGTATTCCATACCTATTCTTAAATATTTGAATATTTTGACTGAAAAGTAATTTTAAAAATGTGATTTAATCAAGAGTTTTTAAAGAAATGAGTAGGGAATTTACAATCTATCCAGGACACATTTGTTCTGCTTTTGTGCCTTAGAAATTTTTTTATGGTTTATATATATAAAATATTTTAAAAGATATATTGAGGTACATTCATTGCAATTGATGAACACAATTTGGAGCACTGCCACTAAGCATGGATCATAGTGTACATTGTAGTTTACACCCTCTCCCAGCCAATTCTGTAGGTTATGGCAAGATATATAATGGCCTGTATCTGTCATTGCAAAATCATTCAGGACAATTCCCAAGTCCTGAAAATGAACCCACATTACACCTGTTTTTCCCTCTCCCTGCACTCAGAACCTTTAGGGGCCACTGCCTCCACATCAATGATATAATTTCTTCCATTGCTAGAATCACAATAAGTCTATAGAATACCAGTAAGTCTACTTTAGTTTATAGTTCATTCCCCTATCCTGAGGATTCTGGGATGGTGATGTCCTCTCCACCTCTAATTGAGAGGGGGCTTCAATGCCATAGGAGAGATGGATGGGATTCTCTTGCTTGCAGTTGTAGAAATCTCTCGGTTCCTTGGTATGGTAGCTGTCCATCCTTATCTCCTTGTTAGTTGTTCTGGGTGACACCAATGAACTGGAGAGTAGGTGTTGCAATTCCATTGAGATTCAGGGCACAGTTGGTACATAGACAACCCAAAGATTTAAGTCTCTTGTATGTACACCTACTAACTCTAGTACTAACTGTAGTTTCAAATAGAAAGACAGAAGAGCCATGTGTAGGGAAACTGCAACTGAGTCTAACTCTTCACCCTAGGGAGCATAAATTCCAAAGTGAGGCCCACTGGTAAGGTACCAAACTCCTGAGCTATCTGCCCTGACTATAGTGTCTGTATATCTCCAGAGCCCTCCTTGTTGCTCAAATGTAGCATCATTCTAAGCCAAACTCAGCATATAAATACATTATCTTCCCCCCAGAGTGGGGTGTGACTCCAGTCCCAGAATATTTCCTCAGGTGTCTTTATGCCACCAATGGAGGATAATAGGCATTGGCATCTATGGCATGGATGCTCTACTCATGAATCTTCACTGTAGATGGGCAGTCTCCTCCTTCCATTCTTTCAAGGATGTTGCAGGAAGCTCTCAACCTTTCTGGGCAACTGCAGGTGATTTCAGCCTTCACAGACTGGTTTTTATTCAGTGCCTTTTAGCCCATCCCTGCTCCTCTCATAGGATAGGATGATGCTGGTGTTTCATCAGCCTCTCTGGAAAAATACAGGTATTTTCAACATGTGCAGAATGGATACTCAGATACCTGTAGCTCCATCCCCACCACCCAATAATATAGGAGGGAAGATGTGTTCCCTCAGCCTCTCTGGGTAACTGCAGACTCTTTTGGCTTGTACAGACTGGTTTGATGTGTGCCTGGGACTTCACTCTTTCCCCCCATAAGATAGCAAGAGCTGGTGTTTCCTCAGCTTCTTTGGGCAACTGCAGGTGCTTTTGGCCTGCATGAACTGGATTGTTTGGTGTCTGAGGTTACATACCCATTGCTGATAGGACTAGATGTAGGTGGTGTCTTCCCATACTCTCTGGACAACTGCAGGTGCTTTATCTCCACACAAATTAGATTGTTAGACACTCCAGAGGTTCCATCCTCACCCCTGGCAGAAAGGAGGGGGGCCAGTGCTATGTTACTCACAATTAACATTGCAGGCAAGGGAAGAATGGCTATGAA
This sequence comes from Tolypeutes matacus, assembly GCA_026826555.1. Lineage (NCBI taxonomy): Eukaryota > Metazoa > Chordata > Mammalia > Cingulata > Chlamyphoridae > Tolypeutes > Tolypeutes matacus. The sequence goes on from JAKSZT010053902.1 coordinate 3,247,613, forward strand.
ACTTCATCAGTCTTTCTGGGCAACTAATACAGTCTTGGCCTGCATGGCTTTGATTACTACACATGTCTGTGGC
>JAKSZT010053902.1:3252581-3276132 GCA_026826555.1 Tolypeutes matacus
ATTGAGGGTGGTGGGCCACACTGTGGGAGATGTTTGTGTGAGATGTGGTGGGAGGTGTGGGAGGTGGGCAACATGGGAATCCCAATGGGTTCCGTGTAATATTTTGGGTAATCTAAGCACCTCTTAAAATATATGTATATATATATAACATTTTAGTAAGCAAATACACATATATGCATATATATTTATATATCATTTTGCAAATGTTTGTATGTATTGTGAGAATTTTTATTTTTACCCATAATAAAAAATAAATAAATAAAATAAAATAAATAAATAAAATAAATAAATAAATAAATAAATAAATAAACAGAAAAAAAAATTGTATCATCCATGAATGCTTAATGAATAAAGGCTTGAATCATTACCATTAAAATGAAAAAATAATTAAGATTTTAGACATTAGTATGGAATATGATATTTACATTTAATGATAAAATTAGTGATGACATATTAAAATGACTGAACATAAATATCTTATTGGAAGTTGCAACCAAGATATATATTTCCAACTTTTAATGACAAGATCATGAATTATTTTTCAGGTTAAATATCCAGATTAGTTTTTTTTTTTTAATTTTATGTTTTAATCTAGAAACTCCTAACTTGGAAAATGCCACATAACTATTTAAAATTAGATTTTACATGGCAATGTTGTTTATGAAAATATTCCTCACTAAAGACTATTTCAGTGAAGTCAGAGTTGTAAGTCTTTCTCTTCTGATATTAGATTGAATTTAGTCTCATTCCCTTCTTTGGATGTATTACATACCAGAAAAAATTTCATCTTCTCTCAGAATATTTTATAAATTTTTAAATGTGAAAATTGCATTATCAATATTTTTCTTCCAATAAGTAAAGTGGAATTTAAGTTCTCATAGTATAGTAAAAGTCACATCCATTTATAATGCCTTGTGCATGATCTGATGTCATGGGCATAGTATATTTGCTGAGAACCTGCAATATAACATATCTACACCTTCATTATTAGAAAAGTAGAAAAACTGCCCTTTATAATAACTCAGTGATTTTTCCCAGAAACTCTATGACCAAATCTATTTTGAGAAAGAAACACTTTTTTTACTCAAGAAGAGATTTCTTTGAACAGCCTTGTATTTATATATCTGTAAGTCATTGATGTATCATCCATTGTTTTGGAGACATCTGTCTATGAGTGTTGGTAAAAGAATCTAAATGTGGATACAGAATATATGGGTGTTTATTAGTTGCAATTTTTGGCTGTCTGTGCTCATTGGAACTGGTTATATGAAATTGTTTTGTTTTCATCATTATGAAGGTACTTATGGATACAGCAGGAGATCATGAACCCATTGGAGATAGAATAAGCAGAGGATGGTTTACTGATGGGAAGCAATGATCTGGTCCTTATAACATATGGGTATATTGAAATTGAAAACATAAACTAAAGATAACACTGTATTCTGGGTAAGGACATTGGCATATGGCATGGGGAACAATAATAATTGAAATACAATTTGATAGTTCTTTATTGGTTTAATTTTTCCAGTTAATTTTCAAGATGTGGAATGAAAATGGGAAAACAAAGCAAAACAGAACATGCAAACAAACAAACAAAACCTTTGGTTTCCTGTTGGCCATGTAATGAAAAGCAATGAGAGGAAAAGATAATGCATTGATGTGGGACTTAAGGCAGTGGAGCAGTAACACAAAACATTGTGAGACTAGAAATGATCCTTGGTTTAAAACCCAGATTGGAATTTTAAATGTCACATGATAGATAATAATCAGGAAGTATTTTTGTATTTTGGAATGTATGAAGCTTCTAGAAATCTCAGAAAACCAAGGAGTTTATAAGTTTATGCAAAATGAGGAATCAAAATTTTTTTTGATAGAGTTCAATGTAGTTGAAGTTCCCTTAAACTTGGGGCAACAGGGAACAATAAGTTTTCACTATTATGTTAAATGCTGTCCTGACTCAATTTTATCTTTCCAAACACCCAAGAATTTAGTCTTGCTGTGTTGCTAGTAGCCCAAGAAGAAATGTCAGAAATCAGTCTTATGTTTCTTAGTCATTCTACTCAGAGGGTCTTTAAAATATTTGTCCATCAGAATATAGACCAGGGGTTTTAACATGAGGATAATGAGAGAATAAAAATCAGAATCTACTGTCTTTTGCTCCATTGAGGAGTTGAAATTTGGTGTACACACATGAAGGGCACAGTCTCAAAGTGTAACCTGACCATTATGAGTTGATATGAATAGGTGGAGAAGGTTTCTGACTGTTCTTTGCTAGAGAAGATAATCAAAATGGCTGAGACAATGTGCATAGAAGAAAAAGATGATGTTGACTATTATTACAATAGTGAAGCACACACATCTATGTGAGAGATAAAAAAGTAATTTAATTCATTTTTACCACAAACTAACAGTTTAAATGTCATGGAAATTTGGATTATAGCATTTGCCATAATAAAGGAACACAGACATGATCCAAAACCTGATGCGTTAGATAACATGTTTAGTCCCATTTCATAGATGAAGAAATTGAGGTATGCTGGGATTTGGGTTACTAATATAGACTATGGCCACCATTAAAGTCAGGCATCTGGTTCTGAGGCCATGTGCTTAAACATCATGTCTTCTGCCTCCTTAAAAATAGTGTCATGCTTCTATTTATACATATGCCACCTGTTTTATTAACATATATCCTCATATACATATCTTTAAAGGTCTGGTAAAAGCCTAAGATAATTGAACATAAATTCATATTTTTCTAGCATCTCGGAGTGTGGTCACTGACCTTGAGTCTCACATTGCTTCCATAAATGTGAATATTTATTTTCAAACATATCTAAATGATGAGATGAATGATATATGAAAAATCTTTATACATTTTAATGCAATGCAAATTATAAGTTGAAACAATGAAAATATCTGCAAAATCATGATTTAAAACATGCACAAATTGAAAAGGTAAAATTTTAGGTTATGACCTATTCGTTTCATAGTTAATGCTGTATTTGAGGTTATCTGAAGAATTTATCTATCTAATTTTCTATCTATATCTCTATGTCTCTATTGAATCTTTATGTCTATCTCTGTGTGTGGTTGTGTGGTTGTGTGTTTGTATACAGTATCACATACCTGATGGTGATACATTTGGTGGCAAACTATTTTCATGGTTCCATTCAGTTCTCTGCCAGAAAATCATTGTAAATAACAAAATTAAACTACATTTGACATTTTGAAATATGTCCTTGAATGAATTACCTCATAGTATTGATATTATCTGTGTGACCACTCTTAATTTTTCCTATGTCACTTTAAAACAATTTGTAAAAGGAAACCATTCTGCCACTTCAAATTGAATATACCAGATCATCTGACACAAAGACAACTTCCCCATAATAAACTGTGAATGAATGACTGATGAAAATTCAAATGAAGAGAAAGTTCCAAATAGCAAAGCTTTAGAAATTGTCTATGAGCAAAAAACAAATACTAGGTTTCCTGAGCATCTCATTGAAACATGTTCAGTTAGAATTACATATTGCCGCAGGGCATATAATTCTTCCTTGAAGTTGTCAACTTGAACATACATAATATACATTGATGGTTAGCTATGCTGTTTCAAACTTCCCTGGGGAAGCCAGGATCACATTATGTATTGGGAGATTTTCTCAAATCTCTGGTTCCCTTCTCTGGCTTCCCCTTTGGTGAATTTATCTTTATTCCACCACTAATTAATTCATTTTATTATATTTGCAAACATAACTTATTTGTTTCTGTATGTTTTGCAAGTTATGCCTCTTATAAGCTTTGGACTTTCATAATTTTAAATCCTCTTTATTACTCATCTATGATGGTATATTTTGCTCTGGAGATGAACTTGGTGCAAAAGCCTTAAAAATATCAATGAGTCATATTTATTGCCATTTTATAGTTTGTTTTGTTTGTTTATTGTTTATTTGTAGGTGGATAGGGGTTATGCAAATAATACTGATTTGTACTAATTAATGAAATAAAATATATATTTTATCTTCTCTATGCAAACTTGTGGCATGGAATAGGTGTAATGTCCAAGTAACCTGCTCATAACTGCTTATAACCTGCAACATTACTGAACTCATATAAAATTCTGAAATCCTAAAAGCTTTCCCTATAAGATTGGGAACAAGATAAGGATGCCCACTTTCACCACTCCTATTTAACATTGTGTTAGAAGTACTTGCTCAAGCACTGAGTCAAGAAAAAGAAATAAAATGCATCGAAATTGGAAAGGAAGAAATAAAAGTTCCACTATTTGAAGATGACATGATCCTATACATAGAAAGCCCTGAGAAATCTACAACAAAGCTTCTAGAACTTATAAATGAGTTCAATAAAGTCACAGGTTATAGGATAAATGTGCAAAAATGAGTAGCATTCCTGTACACCAATAATGAGCAATCTGAGGAAGAAATCAAGAAACAAATACCATTTACAATAATTATTTAAAAAAATAAAACTTAGGAATAAATTTAACTAAAGATGTAAATTACCTATACATAGAAAACTACACAACACTGTTAAAGGAAATGTTTATGGATAGCAAGACTAAATATCATTAAGATGTCTACCCTACCCAAGCTAATATACCAATTTAATGCAATCCAAATAAAAATCAACACAGCATTTTTTACTGAGTTGGAACAACTAACTATGAAATATATTTGGAAGGGTAAGAGGTCCCAAATAGCCAAAGACATATTGAAAAAGAAAAATTAAGTTGGAGAAATCACACTACCTGACTTTAAAACATACTAAAAAGTTACAGTGGTCAAAACTGCATGGTATTCATGCAGAACTGTGTGGGAAAGAGTGTGGTCTACCATGTGAACTGTGGTCTATGCTTAGTGGCAAAGCCCCAGGATATGTATGTCCATTGCAGGTGATGTGCCATACTAATGAAAGATGTTTATGTGAGATGTTATGGGAGGTGTGGGAGATGGAGATCATGGGAATCCCTGTAATTTTTGTGTAACAATTATGTAATCTAAGCATCTTTTAAAATATATATGGAAAAAAATAACATTTATGTAAAAAACAAAACAAAACTGCATGGTATTGGCACAAGGATAGACATACCAACCAATGGAACTGAATTGAAAGTCCTGACATAGATCCATGTATATACTGTCATCTGATATGCAGCAAGGCCACCAAGCCCACTCAACTGGGAGAGAATGGCCTCTTCAACAAGTGGTGCCTGGAGAACTGGGTATACATATACAAAAGAATGAGAGAGGAACACCATCGTGTTCAACAAAAATCAACTCAAGATGGAGCAAAGAACTAAATATAAGAGCCAAGATCATAAAGACCTTGGAAGATAATGTAGGGAAGCATCTACAGGACCTTGTAATAGGAAATGGTTTCATGAACTTCACACTGAAATCACTAGCAGCCAAAGGAAAAAAAAAGATAAATGGGACTTTCTCAAAATTAAAATCTTTGCACCTCAAAGTTGTTTGTCAAGAAAGTGAAAAGACAGTCTACCAGATGGAAGAAAATATGCGTGAACCATATATCTGATAGGAGCCTAATATTAAGCATATATGAAGAAATCCTATATCTCAAAAATTAAAATCAAACAACACATTTAAAGTCAGCAAGTTATCTGAACAGACACTTGTCCAAGGAAGAAATAAAAATGGCTAAAAAGCACATGAAGGGGGGTGGATGTGGCTCAAATGGTTAGGCATCCATCTGCCATATGGAGGGACCTGGGTTCGATCCCCAGGAACTCCTGGTAAAATTTTTAAAAATAAAATAAAATATATAGAAAGCACTTGGGCTGCCAGGATCTGTGTGCCGGTGAGCCACCAGGCCCCAGGAGCCATGCAGCAAGATGATGACATAACAGAAGAGAGACGCAGGGGAGAGACAAGATGAAATGCTCTGAAAGCTTTAAAAGCCAGGAACCAAGGTGGCGCAGGTGGCTAAACACCTCTCTCCTACATTCGAGGTCTCCAGGATCGAATCCTGGTGAAGACTGGAGGAGGAGGATGAGAAGAGATGGCAGGAAACAGACACAGAGAATTGCCCAACAAATGGACACAAAACAGCAAATTGGGAAGGGGGTGTTTAAAATGGATAAAGTAAATAAATAAATCTTAAAAAAAAAAAAGCACATGAAAAGGTGCTCAAGATCACTAGATATTAGGGAAATACAAATCAAAACTACAATGTGATGCCATCTTATACCCATTAGACTGGTGGCCATTAAAAAGCAGAGGACTACAAGTTTTGGAGAGGATGTGGAAGAATGGGAACCCTGATCCATGCTGGTGGGAATGTAGAATGATCCAGCCATTGTGAAGAACAATCTGGTGGTTCCTAAATAAACAACTATAGATCTGTCATAATACCTAGCAATTCTCCTGCTGGGTATATACCCAAAAGAACGGAAAGCAAGGACATGAACAGACATAGGCACACCAATGTTCATAGTGGCATTATTCACTATTTCCAAAAGTTGAAATCAACCCAAATGCCAATCAACAATAAATGGTTAAACAAAATGTGGTCTATACATATAATCAAATATTACTCAACTGTTAGAAGGAATACAATACTAGTACACGGGATAATGTGGATGAATCTTGCAGACCTTATGTTGAGTGAAGCAAACCAGGCATTGAAGGACAAATATTACATGACCTCTTTGATATAAATTAAGCAAATCTAACCAACTCAGATAGAGACTGGAAGATAGGTTTACAGGATATAGAAAGGGAGAAGAAGATTGTGAACCAACACCCATATGGGCAAAAGCTATCATAAGATGGAAGTGAGTAGTTGGGCAGTGAAGGGATATGACAGGGTTGTTAGGATACTATTGGGTTGGGTCGTGAAAGCTTGACAGGGAGTTAGTGTAGGGAGGAAGGGTTGGACATTCAATCAAACTGGGGGGAAGGTTTGGGGAGGGAGCAGGTGAACCCTGGGGATTGTTGAGTATGTGGGTGAAAGTACAATGATGAGAAAACCCTTTTGGTAACATTACAATGAAGGGTTACTGGTTTAAGTGTTGGATTGGGGGACATTTGGGAGAGGGCACACCTAGGGCTGTCTTTGAGAGAATGTGTGAGTGATCATTTCGTCATAGTGTGTTGTATCATTGGGGGAAGACCCACATAATTATTGGGAAGGGGTTGGAATCCCAGGCTAGGGAGGCCCAATATGTTCTCAGTCAGAAGGGAGAGTGTCTCTCAAGATCATGGGCAGTTCCTGATAGGGGAGGACAGAGTAGTGTGTCAAGTCCTCAGCATTGTAGCAAATATCTATGAACATTGTCCTTCAAGGAGTGAAACATGATGGTTGCCATGGACCCAAATGGGAGGGTGAAGGAGGAATAGAATAGATGGAAGAGGGGATATTTAGGGAGTAATGGAAGGGCTCTGCATGATCTTACAATGATAGATACAGACCATGTTAAATTTCATCAAAAATTTATAAAAGTGTATGATCTAAAATGTAAACCACAATGTAAACCATTGACCAGGATTAGAAGCTATGTTTCAATAATTGTACATCAGTTGTTACAAATGTACAATCCACATGTAAAATGGTTGTTAATAGGGAAGGGGGAAAAAGGGGAGTATGTTGCATATATGGGAGGCTTTATTTTCTGTATGTGACTTTACTGTGACCTAAAAGCTCCTTGAAGACAAAAAAAAAAAAAAAGTAAGACTGCAGAAGTGATGGAAGAAAATGCCACTGTACATACAGACAACAGATATTACAGTGATGAAAGGCAAAACTTGAAAAAAAATTACTTTTACATTTTTCATTTTTTAATACCCCATTTTTAAACTTTATTTTAGTTTTAGTTTTCTAAATTATTATGTATTTTATTTCTTACATTTATACCTATCTTTATAATTTCATTTTCCTATTAATCTAATTTGTCAATATTCTTGGCTTCATTTTTGAAGAATTTTTGGATCACCATAGGGTTACAACTATGGAACAGGGAGGATCAATGGTGTGAGGTGTCAGTGATGGGGGATACATGGGAGGAAGTTCAAATGTTCCTGGTGCATTGCCTCAGGGGGTAAGTATTCACACCACAGCCAAAGGATTTTTGAATGCCCAAACTGGTGAGCTCTGCCATATTCTCTAATGGAACATCCAACAATCCCTCAAGTTTAAGAAGGGGCAATGACTAGTGAAGAAGGATGTTCCATTGATGAGCCCTTGATATTTATGACGATGCTTATGAGCCTTTTGTTTTGAATTTGCGACTTGGCCTTGTGTTGCAGGTTGCCTAAGAGTTACCTCCTGAGAGGCTCCTTGTTGCTCAAATGTGGCCTCTCTCTATGACAAACTCATCATGTGGATGCATTAACACCCCTCTAGTGAGGGACATGACTCTTGTGGATGAGCCTCCCTGGCACTGAGGGATTACTAACAAGGACCAGGTGGTGATACAACTGGAAAAAGACTTTGAATAAAAGGGGGAAAGAGTAAAGACAAATGAGTTTATATGGCTAAGAGACTTCAAAGTGAGTCAGGAGGTCTTCAGAGAGGTGACACTTATGCACATCTCAGCAAGATATCATAGATGGCCAAAGTGGACACTACCCAAACAGTGGGGCTTGTGCAAGCTCTAGAGACACCCAGGTCCTGTGGTCATGGTGGATAGCTCCAGAGTTTGGTACCTTGCCAGCGGGCCCTACTTTAGAGATTGTCCTCCCAAGTGTGACAGAGTTGGACTCAGATGTGACTTCTTTACGCATGCCTCTTATGTACCTTTTGTTTGAACCTATAATTTGTGCTGGAGTTGGTAGGTGTATTTTCAGGATACTTGACTCTCTGGGCTGTTCATGTGCCAGCTGGGCCCTGAACCTCAGCAGACTTGTAGCACCTACTCTCCAGTTCATTGGACTCTCCCAGGACAGCTGATGAGGAGGTGAAAATGGACAACCACCACACCAAGGAACCAAGAGAGTCTATAAATGCAAGCAAGAGAGTCCCATCCATCAGCCATATGGATCGAAGTCCCCTCTCAATTAGAGGTTGAGCAGGCATCACCATCCTTGAATCCTCAGGATTGGCAAAATAAAATATGGACTAGAGTAGATTTAATGGTGTTCTACATAGACTTACTGTGATTCGAGCAATGGAAGAAATTATATCATTGATGTGGAAACAAATGGCCACTGGAGGTGCTGAAGTCAGGGAAAGGGAAAAAGAGGTATAATATGGGGACATTTTCAGGACTTGGAGTTGTCCTGGATGACATTGCAGTGACAGATACAGGCCAGTATATGTCCTGCCATAGCCTACAGAATTGAGTGGGAGAGAGTGTAAATTAAAACATAAATTATAGTCCATGCTTAGTGGCAGTGCTCCAAAATGTGCTCATCAATTGCAATGAATGTACCACACTAATGAAATAACTTCTTAATGTAGGGTAAAGGGATAAGACTGAGAGTGGGGCATATGGGAATATCTTATTTTTTTATGTAACAATTTCTGTAATCTAAGTATCTTTTAAAAATAAATAAAAAATATATTTAGAAAACTTTACTCCATATGTCCATAGAAAATTCAATAAATGTTCTATGATATTTATAGAGCAGCTTATATTTGAGAACAAGTCTCCTCAACCAAGGCCCTCTTGCCATTTTAGAATAGATCATTATTTGGTGTGAGGTACAGTCCTGGATATTGTAAAATGTTGTAGTGGCTTGAAACTATGTACCCCAGAAAAATATTTTCTTAAAATGTTTCAATTCCTGTGTGTGTGAAACCATTGCCCTCTTCCATATCTTCCATATCTTCCATATCTTCCATATCTTCCATATCTTCTTCTATGTCTTCTTGACTGAGTGCCCATTTATATCAATCCAGCAAGGGGGTAGGGATGAAATACTGAGACACACCCTAATGACATGGTTGAATTAAAGCCCTAATCTTAACATAATTTAATCAAAGACATCTCAGCTGAATCTAATACAATCAAAGCATATCATGCCCAGAGGAACAGACAAGTTTACAAATACAATCCTTATCTTTTTTGGAGTTCATAAATAATCTCAAACTGCCAAACAGGCCTACACTGAGACAAACAGTTATCAAATTGTCAAACATTCAAGACAAATAGAGAACCTGAAAATAGAAAGAAAATAGAGATCCATCACATAAAAGGGAAGTTAGATGTAATTAAACAATGATTTCTCATCTGAAAACATGGATGGTAGAAAGCAGTGGTATGACATAGTTAAGGTGCTAAAAGAAAATAAAACTACCACTAAGAACTATATCCAGCAAAGCTTGTATTCAAAAAGGCAGGAGCATTCAAAATATTCTCAGATTAACAGAAATTAAGAGTGTTTGTCAACAAGAAACATTCCCTACAAGATATAATAAAGTGAGTTCTGCAGGTTGAAAGGAAAAAAGCAGAGAGAGAGTTGGAGAAGAGTGTAGAAATGAAGATTATTAGTAAGAATAACTTGGGGAAAATACACCAAATGTAAGATATGGATTATAGTTAGTAGTAACATTTTGATGATATTCTTTCATAATTTATAACAAATGTTTCACAGCAATGCAGGCTGTGTGTGGCAGGTTGATGTATGGAACTACTGTGTGATATTATGTATGTTTGTTTTGTATGTTCACAACTTTTACTATACACTTGTTGCTTATGTATGTTCATGTATGAATGTTATACTTCAATAAAATTTTAAAAAACATAAAAAGAAATAAAATTTAATATGACATATATAAACTTAAAGAAAAAGTGACTAATTTACATATGCCTTGAAAGTAATAACTTTTAATGTTAATGGATTAAAGTCTCCAATTAAAAGGCACAGATTGTATAGAATGGATAAGGAAATATGACCCATCTATATGCTGTCTACAAGAAACTCACCTCAAACTCAGGGACACAAGGAGCTTGCAAGTGAATGGTTAATAAATGATTTTACATGCAAAACATAAGCAAAAAGGATGGGAGTAGCTATACTAATATTGAAAAAATAGATCTTAAATGCAAAACTATTGTAAGAGACAAATAAGGACCCTATATATTAATAAAAGTGTTACTCTATCAGTAAGAAAGAAAATGCAAAATCATTTATGCACTTAACCTGTTTGCTTCAAAATTCTTGAGGCAAATATTGGAAAAACTAAGTGGAGAAATAGAGGCCTCTACAATTATTGTACAGCATTTAATACATCATCATCATTAGACAAAACATCTCATCAGAGTGTCAATAATCAGAGACACTGAAATATACATTAGAGGATCTAGAAATAAAATACATATACAGAGCATTACACCCAAATACAGTAAGATATACATTTTTCTCAAGTGCACATGGATCATTCTCTAGGATACACCACATGCTAAGTATCAGGACAGGTCTCAATTAATTCAGAAAGATTGAAGTTATACAAAGTAATTTCTCATACCACAATGGAATGAAGTTTTAGATAAATAAGGGACAGAGAACCAGAATAGGCAAAATGACACAGAAGGTATACAAACACTCAAGCAAGTAGGTGGTTAAGGAGGAAATTGCAAAAGAAATAAATAACTACCTTGAAATGAGAGAAAATGAAAATACAACATTTCCAAATAGACACAGCAAAAGCAGTGTTGAGAGGGAAAATTATAACCATAAATGCTATATTAAAAAAAAAAAAAGAGTTAAAATTGAAGACACATCTGCACATCTGGAGGAACTAGTAAAAGAACAACAAACTATTCCCAAAGCAGGCAGAAAGGTGATAAAACATAGAGCAGAACTAAATGAAATTGAGGGGAAAAAAAACTAGAAAATTTAACACTAACAAAAACTGATATTTGAGATTAAAAACTTGACAAACCTTCAGCTAAACAATAAAGAAAAAAGAAAGAAGAAGCAAATACATAAAATAAAATATGAGAGAGGTGATATCACCACTGAAAGCACAGAAATAAATAGAATCAGAAGAGGATACATTGAAAAATTATATATTTCAACACGATGGATAAATTAGTTGAAGTGGAAAAATTTCTATAAACACACAAGCAATCTACATTGACAAAAGAAGAAATTGATGTTCTCAACAGAACTGTCAAAAGTAATGAGATTGAATTAGTCATCAAAATCCTTCCAATTAAGAAAAGCTCAGAATTCTAACTGACATTCTGGAAAGAACTAAAACCAATCCTGCTTAAACTCTTCCAAAACCTAGAGGTAGAGGGAACATTACCTAAATCATTCTATGATGCCAATATCACCCTAATAATGAAGCCACTTAAATATACCACAAGGAAAGAAAACTACAGACCTATCATTCTAATGAATATGTATGCAAAATCCGAAACAATATATTTTCTAATTGTATTCAACAACTTGTCAAATGAATTATACACCATGATCAGTTGAGTTTCATCCCTGGTATGCAAGGATGTTTCAACATGAGAATACCAAACAATGTAATACAACATATTAATAGCTCAAAAAAATCAGATGATCAACTCTATTGATGCAGAAAAGCATTTGACAAAATACAGCATCCTTTCTTGATAAAAACACTTTAAAAATAGGACTAGAAGGAATTTTCCTCAACATGATAAAGGCTATATATGAAAAACCCACAGATGACATCTTACTAAAAGGTGAAATGCTAAATCCTTTGCCACTAAGATCTGGAACAAGACAAGGATACCCACTGTTACTCCTCTTATTTAACATTTTGTTACATGTACTTGCTCAAGTACTTAGGCAAGAAAATAAATAAAGGGCATCCATATTGACAAGGAAGAAGTTAAATGTTACTATTTGCAGGTGACATTATCCTATACCTAGAAAGCCCTGAAAATTTTATAACAAAGCTTCTAGAGATCATTAACATTTTCAGTAAAACGACATAAGATCAACACACAAAAATCAGTAGCATTTATATACACAAATAATGAACAATATGAGGAGGAGATCAAGGAAATAATTCCATTTGCTATAGTAACTAAAGTAATCAAATACCTAGGAATAAACTTAACTAAAGGAGTAAAGGACTTGTACACTGAAAACTACATAACATTGCTAAAGAAAATCAAAGAAGACCTACGGAAATGGAAAATGCTTTATATTTAACTTTTAAATCACTTTCATAGAGAATATTTTAAAATAATTTTTGAATTAAAAGAAAAAATAAAAGGTGATAACTAAAGCACTCTGATATGTAAAAATTATTGAATTTAAGTCATACCAGTATCTGAATTCAGGTCTTGAAAATATGCCCAACACAATGGCAGTAATAATTTAATATCCAAACAAGAAAAGCAACTGAATATTGTTATTATTTATTTAATGTGATTCACATAATTCCCTGTGTGTGACACATGACACTTGTATTAGTCAGGGTTCTCTAGAGAAACAGAACTGATAGGATGTATGTATATATGTTTGTGTTTGCATGTGTGTGTGTGTGTATGTAGGTATGTATTATGAATTTTTAATAGGAATTGGCTTACATGGGTGTGAGAATGGGCAAGTCCAAATTCTGGAGGGCAGGGCACAAGTTTGGAAGTCTGAATTTTGTTGAACTTCCAGGAAAATCTGCCTGGCCAAAGTGATGAAATCATCACTTCTCCCTTTAAGGGTTTCAACTGATTGCATGAGACATCTCTCATTATGAAAGCAATCTGTTCAGCTGAATGTAGATGTAATTAGCCATACATGAAGTAAACTTAATGATAATTTAAGTCCAAAAAATATCTTCACAGTAACCATCAGGCCAGTGCTTGTTTGACCAAACAACTGGACACCATCACATAGTTAAGGTGACACACAAATTTATCCATCACAGAACTGGATTGAAAATCTGGGCTTCATGGGCTTCAAATCCTCAGCTGTCCATGGTCTCACAGGAAAACAAGCCACTGGACTCAATTTTTGGCAAGTTAGATCCCAGTTTAATTAGCCATTTGGGAACTTCAGGAAATACATACATCTTATGATATCTTAGATCTGAACATTTAAGAGAGAAAATGCAGTTTGGTACTGAATTGTTATCTAGAAAGCACACAAGTGTTATGATACAATCCTGTTCATCCAGACCCAATTTCTCAAGAGGGGCTACTTTGTGAGTATGAAAATGGATAGTATTATTCTAATCTCTGCCTCCAGGTCTACACTGCATAAAGAATACCTTTAAGGGGGACGTGGAATTCATAGACTGCTGACTTCTACATGGTGAGACAATTTTAGTCCATTATGAGTGACAGCTTCCTTACTCTCTGGACTTCTCATTTGCTGTTAGCCCAAATGAGAGCCTTTCCTAGAGAAGACTAGGAAAGGATATGCTACATTTTTAAAATATACTGTGTAGGTGCTCCTTTCTCCTCAAAATAAGGATGATGTTATACACGGAGATGACTCCATGCTTAAATATTTAGGACTGTTTTCAGATCAATTCACTTCAGTACATTTTGACAAGTCAGTATCCAACAGGCTCATCCACCCTGATTTCTCTTTATTTTTGCATTGACTAAATAGATCATATTTTCTCTGTACAAGTCATAAAAAATTTAGATCAGTTTCTGAACTTCCCATTCTATTTTCACTTTGTAATTGAAATATTAATTCCACCATTGTAGCTACTAGAAAACAAGGCCCACTCTGCTTTTTGGGGAAGAAAAGAGAGGGATTAGCTTTGATATGTGGAAAGTTTTCCAATAGCACTCAAATACAAGCAAAAACTTTCACATATAATTCATTTATAATTGCCTATATTACATAGATTTATGCAAATACATGTGCACACTCATTTACACAAGAAAACACGTACTTATTGAGATTTTAAGAGTAGATTTATGCAATGATATACCAATATGAATTTTTCATTATTTTGTCTTTTTGTTTCCCTGCAACATTTTGCACAGCTCTGGAAAGAATAGGGCATTACCCTATTAGGAAATTGAAATATTTTCTGCTGGGGGCCAAGAACAGTCCACAAATATCGAAGGAATTTTTAAGAAGGAAAGAAAATAAAACTTTGTTCAAAAAGGAGAAACTTTTTTGTTGATTATTTTAGTAAAGAAATTTAGTTCTTGGAAATTCAGAATATGCTCCAAAACCATTACTTCTGCCTTTGAGAGTCCAAAGGCACAGCAAGTGGCGTAGCACTTCTGTATTCATGCCAAGGTCACAAGCAGATTTATTAATTGTTCATATTATTAATATTCACTCTATATATTTTAAAAGGAAATCATTTTCACATGTTAGAATTACTCCCTAGTAGACTGATAATTCTAAGCACACCATAGCAGAAAAGCATTAATTCACTAGCAAAAGAGAGCAGGTGGAGAGCTCTGAATAAGAATGTTGTGTTTTGTTTTTTCTATTTTCACTCTGAAGAATCAGCATGCCTGAGAAATTTATCAACATGACTATCATAATGGACTTCTTGCTCATGGGATTCCCTGATGACTGGATGCTACAGAGACTGTATGCTACACTCTTCTTCCTCATTTATCTGGCAGCAGTGATGGGGAACCTCCTCATTATCATTGCCACCACCATTGACCAACATCTCCAACTTCCCATGTATTTCTTCCTAAAGAATTTGTCCTTGCTTGATATCTGCTTTATCTCTGCCACTGTCCCTAAATCCATCATGAACTCTCTAACCAACAGTCATTCCATCTCCTTCCTAGGTTGTGCAATGCAAGTGTTTCTTGTTGTATTTTCCGCTGGCACAGAGTTTGCCCTCCTTATGGTGATGTCCTATGACCGCTATGCTGCCATCTGCCATCCTCTGCAGTACGAGGGCATCATGCACAGAGGTGCCTGTGTGCAGATGGCGACAGCATCATGGCTCAGTGGATGTGCTTATGGCTCCATTCATGTAGCAGGTACATTCTCTGTCAGTTTCTGTGGGTCCAACATAGTCCAACAGTTCTTCTGTGATATCCGGTCACTGCTTACACTTTCCTGTTATGGAGAACATATTTTAGAAGATGTATTTATTATTCTCAGCTGTAGTTTTGTTTCAGTGTGTTTCATTTTAATGGTTGTTTCTTATGTTCACATTTTTACCACTGTTCTAAGAATCCCATCTGTAAAGGGAAGACAAAAACTTTTTTCAACCTGTCTGTCCCACCTCGCCGTGGTGATGCTGTTCCTGTTTTGCGGGTTTCCTACATATTTTGAAAAAAATTTCAAATCTTCTTTATTGAAATTGGTCATATCTGTGCTTTACACGATGTTACCCCCCACCTTGAATCCTCTTATCTACAGTCTGAGGAACAAGGACATGCACACAGCATTAGGAAGAGTGATAGCAATAAAACTTACAAAATGATTTCTTGACTTTGATATTTAGTTTTAATTAATATGAATAACTTCTCAAAATAAAGAGACATCTCTATTTTCTTATTTCTAATCAACAGAATTTAACAATATAGTATGTTAAGAATGTACAAGGTCAAAATTTTATTAACTTATTTTATGTGTAGGAAATGAGTAGCTTGGAAACACTCAACTCTGTTTCTTTTTCCAGTATCAATTTCATATTATCATACTCTGGGAACAAATTCTGTATGTTTTTCATTTACTGTCAGTGTTTCCAAATACATTGCAATCTCCCAACATTTTTAGGGTTGTCACAAAACTAGCATTTAAAAATTTTTATTTCTGGAAGTATACTTTCTTTTTAGGGCATCCGTACTTAAATTGAGGATGCATAAATATTCATAACTTGTCTTTAAGTGTTCTGTTGGTCTATGCTAATTAAATATTTACTTGTGGATTTCAGAGCAAAACCATTATAGGATTTGTCATATTGTGGTGATTTCTGGTCACTTAAGAATTAAGAATGTGTAAAGTTGGTGATGACAACATTCTTATTAACATCCAGATTCAGAATAGAAAATCATCAGGAATGGTTTGTTTTGTTTTATAGAATAACAATCTATCACAATCCTGAAATAATTCTGAACAGGTCTTATCTCCATATATTTATGACTCTAGTTCTCCTTTTCTGAATATGTTATCCTACCACAAATTTATGTGCCTTACTTTTCCTTTCTTTCCTTTGTTCCCCTTTCATTCTGTTATTCCTTCCTTCACCCTTACTTTCTATCCTGGACTTTATGGTTTCCTTTTCCTCTTTCTCTTGCTTATTCCCCTCTTCATTTTCTGTCTTTATTTAACTTCTACACTTTAAGAGTAGATTCTTCATGTCTCCAATAAATTATAATCTCATTTCGCTGTTGTTATTCTATTTATATTCCAACTCATATTATCCTATGACCTGGAGAAAACTCTCATTATTTCTATCTTCTTTTTGGTGACCTTGGTGTACTCAATTGATTTATTATTTCAAGCAATTTTGTTTATATTTATAATGACTTTTAAAAATCATAGTTGAAAATACAACCTCCAGACCCCTAAATGTGATTTGTTAAATTGACTGTTATAGTAAAATGTGTAACTCCTGGAATATAATATCAATTTCCACTACTATCAGCAGAGTATCAGGGTATCTGTCTCAATGCTTTTTAACCAGCTTTTTTTCTGTTCATATGGGAAAATTAGTGATATATTATCACATTATTTTACTAAATTTAATTTTTTTCATTTTTCCATTCCATGTGTAAGATTTAATTTGTCAATTTTCAGTCCAATCTCTTTGCCCATTTTTCCCTTTGGAAATTAGGCTTTTTTTCTCCTTAAAAGTCTGGATGAGACATTTATGTATTAACTTGTACAATTCACATTACATTTTTTGAAAAACTATTGCTTTGTAGTTTGTCAGTTTTGTACATGATGCACACTAATACCTAAAAAGCTACACCTATTTCAAATATCCAAAAATATCTTTCCAAAGCTTCTTCATATAAATTAGATATCTGTCTCCATGTAGGTTTTACTTTAACTCTGTTCTTTGGATTCTATAAACATATGGCATATTTATACCAATCACAAATTAGTAAAAATTTAGAAGTAGCCCCAAAATGAAGATTTTTTGTCTACTTTGGTGGCTAGCAGTTTAGTAACAATTTTAGCATATGTAGTCCAGAGTAATCACCAGCTTCCTTCTATTGTTTTGGTATTTTATTTTAATTATTAAAATAAAAAATTATGTGATTACAACAATAATAGCAGTAACAAACACAACGGCAAATAACTGAATATAATTTCCCTTTAATTATGAACCTAACTGCTTTTAAGCACCTAGGGCTATAGGCAGTTTTACCTGAGGTACTGAGGTATCCATAAATTTTTCTCTTTATTTCAATTTTCTGGTCTCCTTAATCAATTCTGCTAGTTATTATTTTTTGGCTGGGTACAGTATATTTATTGATGGTACATAACAAGGTAAGGCCCTCTGAGCCCCTCCCCTTCTTCAGGGGGCCTGGTATGGAAGCCATGGAGGATGGGTGATTTTCAAGTTAAGCTAGGACTCCCCAGCAGTGACTGCTTCTCTCTTCCTTTCATGCTGTTTCTGGCCTGGTGGTCCAGGGGACTCCTAGGAGGTCATGTGGCTATAGCATAATTCATTGCTGTACCAGTTAATGAGCTTTACAAAGTGTTTGCTGAGGGCAATGCCAGTCCCAGCATCAAAATCGTTAGAGTGTATATCACTGTTAAAGTCTCAGGAGACAACCTCATCCTCAGTGTAGCACAAGATGCCATTCAAGGAGCCATATGATGCCTGCTTCACCACCTTCTTGATGTCATCATATTTGGACACTTTATCCAAACCAAAGGTCAGATCCACATAGCAACAGGGTTGATATTGAAGATAGAAACAGTTTCACCAGTTATCATATTATTTGAGATTATGTTAATCTTTACCATGAGTCACAATATATCCTTGAAAAAGATTTGCAAAATTTTAATATTATTTATAGTATTCAGAAATGGCACTCTTTAGCTTTGCTGTCCAATATGGCAGGAGCTAGTAATGGCAATTTAAATTAATTAAAATTAATAGCAGATAAGCTTTCCACGTTGGTAAGTCACTTAAATGTACACTGGTAGCAAGGTTTGTTTGTAGTATCTGTGCTACACCCCTAGATAGGGATGACAGTCTTAAGAATGACTGGTCACTTTTGGCCTAATCCTTCTACTTACAACAAGGCATTGTATGCTCTACATAGCTGCTTCTCTAAGGGTTATGTCATAATTCAGCCCTTTTCTATAATTGTGACCAAAACCCAAGAGGTACTCACTTAGAATGTTGCCTTTACCACAAACCTCAACCAAAGCCAGTATTGGTGCTGGCCACATCCATTCTCAGGTTAAGTCAGGGTCCACCCCTCTTTATGCTTGAGGCTGTGCCTTCTTTGCTTCTTCCAAATCAGTCTGATGGTTTTCCTCCTATTCCCAGGTAGGACCTATTCAGATTAGCATATACAATGGTTTTAATATTTGAGCTAAATAAGGGAAGAATGATCTCCAGTTCCCCAATAACCCCAGAAAGGCCACTAATGTTTTTGAGTTTGTGGCATGAGAAAACATTATACTTTGTCAATTAGAGCAGAGGATATAGTTTTTTCTTACCCAACCAAACAATGTCCAGGTATTTGATAGAGCAGCCAAGGCCTTGCAGCTTGTCCTGATTGATTGCTCATCAGGGCCTTTCAAGGTGAGATACTATTGTCTCTGAAGCGTCTTTTAATTCTGAAAGAGAATTACTGGTTAACATAATATCAATATCATGAAATAGTTTTACAGCCACAGCTTTCTTCCACTGAGCCAGATGCTTTGTCACAAGGCCATGACAGTTGGTCTTGCTATGCATATAGCTTTGGGGATGAACTTTTAATGTCCATAGTTAGCCTTCCCAAGTGAAGGTGAATGCTTGACTTGTCTAAGGAGATACTAAAGAAAGTATTGCCAAGATCTAAAATAAAGTGATAGACAAACTGGGTACTAATATCTTGCAATAAACCAGTAACTTTTAGGACCCCTGCATACAGTGGTGGTGTTCCTTTATTTAATTCATGATCTGCTGTCATGCACCATGTTCCATTAGGTTTTCATACTGGCCATGCAGGACTATTGAAGGGGCTATGAGTAGTTATTATTACCCTACCCTACCCTTTATAATTCCTCATTTGTAGCAGTAATTTCTTGGTGTTCCCCAGGAATTTGGATTGTTGGGTCACCACAATTATTCAAAGTTAGGGTACCTTCACTGGGGATGATTTAGCTTGTCCCCTTAGCACCACCTTTAGTACTCTGCATTGGAGGCAGAATTCTCCTATGGTTGTCTGTAAGTGGCATTTAGAGAATGTACATTCCTAAAATAAATTTGGGCATAGGAAAAATATACACTGCATGTCTTTGGGGCAGTAATTGTCCAATTTGTAAAACTAAATTTTGTTGTTTAGCATACATTGTTTTTCCCCCATAGCCATCTGTAACCAGCACTGGCCCATGGAATCATGCTACATTGCCATGAGTTAAAGTACATTCAGCTCCTGTGTCTACTAAGGCTAATACTCTTAGTTGATGAGTAGAAGACCCTGAGGACATGATGGTCCTAATTGTGTGTCACACAAGCAAATGTGGGTAGTCCTTATTTCCATATAGAAATAATAGGTAGGGAACCCAAAATGGTTTTAGTGAAACTTTAGAGCAAGTTCCCTAAGGACAAAAGATTTATAAAAATGTTCCATCAATGCTGAGGGAGAAGGGAAAATAGGGAAAAAAGTTGCCATCCCTAATCCAGAAACCTGCCGCAGAAGAGCCATCATGTCCTAGGGGCACCTTCCCTGATGCCCAAACCCCAGCCCCCTTTCTCCACAACCTTTCTGATTCCTCTAAGTGTGCTAAAGCCTGTCTGTGCAGCTTGCCACACAGGCTACCCCATTGGGGGCACAGGATTGACAACAGAGGCCCATAATAATGGTTGAGAACAATAAAATCTTCAGTGTCAGGCCCCACAAAATTAGCAGTATAAATGGCATGTTTCATCCCCAATCCCTTTAAAACTCTTCCATGGACTGCCAATGAGGGGTGGCATGAAGTATATCTCCTTCATTAGGCCATACAGCCTGGCATCTATTAATGAGCCATAGCAATAGTGACACAGTTTCTGTTTCACTAGAGGCAGTATACAGATGCTGGCATAGATAAGGGTGAGTGGTGATAGAGGCCAAGTTATTCATTAAAACTACTGCTAGTACAACTCCTTCTGCTCCAGTGTCCATAATATGAGAAGCCAGTTATGCAGGGACTCTATTGATCTCTGCCTGTACCTTTGCCCTAAATTGTCCAACTCAGCAGCAGTATAGTACCTCATGGTTGCTTGTAACTTTTGCTAGGGGAGTTTGGAAATGCTGGACCTCAGGAGGTTGTAACACCTTCTACTTATGTTGTATTATAGGCACACATTTGGGGCTTCCTCATCTTCTTCTACTTCCCACTTATCCTCTTTCTCCTCATCTGAGGAGTCCAAAAGATCCCATGCTTTAGGGTCCCACCTGTGAGTGATTAATATCCTCCCGACCTGAACTAGAGGAAGCCTACAGCCCCTTGTTCAAGCACATCTACAAGCTAGGATTTACAACTGATCATCAACTTGATACAGGAAATTTGCTAACGAGTCTTTCATCTCTGTCTGTGCTAGGTGCATATCCCTTTCTACCTTTAACTTTTCTTAAAAGTGGGGCACAGGGGCCTTTGCTGCTTATTCTGTCTCAGTAGCCATCTGCAAGGCTCCTAAGAGAGGCCATGCTATAACCACCACTATCTGGTAGTCTCCCTTTTTCTTATTTAAGTGCAGCTGCTCTGCTGACTGCTGTAGCACAGACAGAATACCTGCCAGAGATTTTAGGGTGTCTCCATATTCTCTTGGCAGTCCCTGCTCATCCAAGAAGGCAGCCACCCTTCACATGACCATTATACACCAACTCAAGATTTCCCTGGTGGGTTTTCCTTTCCCTGATTTCATGCTTGCTACTGCCAGCAGTCCTTCAGTTTCCTGCTTTGTGGCTCACTGATTCACTGATTGTTCCAGCTCAACTCTGGAGAGGCATGAGTTGGTGCAGCCATGACACCAAGGAATATACTGGGCACAGAATCAGACCTAAGCTTTATAGAGACTAATGAACAGGAGAGGGTCTCCAATGGTGGTGGTTAGGGAATGAAGATAGCACTCCACAAAGAGATGGGAAAATGAGGGGTGATTTAAGGGGTTTCAGAACAAGGACATTCCATAGGGTATGAGAACAGAGTTTCTGCTAGGGTCCCATGATGGCGCACATGGGGTCTGGTGATGTTATCACAGGAATGAAGTTTTACCTCTCTGAGGAGTAAATGTTTATGATACCATCTATTCATCCTATCCCCTCCAAGAAGGGTTGTTAACTTTTAACTTAGGTCTAGGTCACATAGGCAGCTGCATGCTGAGCACTTTGGTGAGCCTGGGCCCTGGGTCCCCACGTAAACTACCATTATTTTATTCCTTACCAATTTCATACCTATATCCTGCTATCTATTGCAAAAGAGAGTAACAGAGTGTTATGCATATGTGTGTGTTTATGAATACATTGAATGCTCAAATATGAATACACCTAGTACACAATTTCTTAAAGCCCATTACTTTATTGTATGTTACTGAAAATAAATGGAATTGCTATAAAATATCACTAGACAATAAAAAATTGAAAACAATTAAAATTTAAATTGGGGCACTTTGTCAGATATTATGTCATGATATCACTCCCAGACACAGAGCTTTCCTTAAGAAGTGGTCTCTAATTTCATATAATGCCGTAGGTCCTAAAGATCCATTTCATAAATACTAGTGTTGACAATTATAACACAGTTGAAATGTGACCATTTCAAATTTAAATAATGATTTATGTCAATCACATTTACATAAAATCTAAGTCTTTAATTTTAGTGCAGAAATCTACAGTCTAGCCTACAGTTGGGCATGCCACGCCCCAAATAACAAAATTTCCAATTTTGAGGGCACATTATTATACTTTTGAAAAATTAAAGTAAAATAATACTTATTTCAACTTCATTAAACTATTTTCTTTCTAATATTCTGCTTATTAAATTAAATGGATATTTTATATTAGAATGACTGTTTTAGATAAATGAAAAGGAATGAGGTTCAACATTGGCAATTTTATCAAAGATGTGGCATGTTTGCACTACTACCCTTCTTAAACTAGAACCTGGGCTTTTCTGATGGGGCAAGACATGTTAAAATATATGATTTATATATGATGGAAATTACTTTTAAACTTATGTATAATATTATATGACTTTGATTTTTTTCTAATCATCAGAGGGTGAAATTTCTCTTCTTAATTTAGTCTTAAAACACCACTAGGAAAAAAATAATTGTGTAATAAAGTTTGTTTTATGTAGAATTTTTTTTTGTTTAGTCTTAAATTTATGCTTAGATATTCAAAGTGATTAAGTCATTCTATTTTTAAATGAATTTATTTCAAATTAAAATAAATAAATAAATAAATAAATAAATAAGTTTAAAAAATCAGGCAAAGGAAGTGTATTAGTCAGCCAAAGGGGTGCTAATGTGAAATACCAAAAAT
>JAKSZT010053902.1:3294076-3317136 GCA_026826555.1 Tolypeutes matacus
GGCCACCCCCACCCCCAATAGGATAGGAGGGATCTGGTGAAATGGTGAATACTTTTAACCTACAGGGACTGAACTGTTGGGCATTGGTGATTCTGTTTCTACCCCTAAAAGGCAGAAAGGACAGTATTCCCTCAGATTCTCAGGGAAATTGCAGGAGTATTCAGCCCATACAAATTAAATTGTTGGGTGCTCCAGAGGGTCAATTCTAACCTTCAGCAGGGAAAGGGTCTGGTGCTAAGTCAGTATACCTGAGCAACTGTGGTCATTTTGGAACCACATGGCATAGAATGCTGCCTACAACTATAGCTCCATCCCTGCCCAAAGTAGGGGAGGAAGGGGTGTGAAGCTTTATCAGTCTCTCTGGGAAACCACAGACAATCTTGTCCTGCCCACCTTGGGTTATTATACACGACTGCAGCTCTGTCCCTACCCCTGACAGAGTAGAAAGGTGGAAGAAGCATCTTCAATTCCTAGGGCAATGTGAGCAGCTTCAGACTCCACAGCTTACAGCACCAACTACATCCTTGGCTCCTACTACAAAACCAGCAAGGTAGAAAAGACAAGAAAGCCCTAAACTAAAGGGAGAAACTGCACCTAGAATAAATACATCTAGCAAGCCAGATGCGAAAAAAAAAAAAAAAACCCAACAAAAAATTACAACCCCTACGAAGAAACAAGAAGATATGGCTGAGGTAAAGGAACAAGATAAACATGGAGATGACATAAAGGAGTTGAGACAACTAATATAAATGTTCAAACAAATCTCCTTAATAAGCTTAATGAGATGGTTAAGAGATTAAGGATATTAAGAAAATATTGGATGAGTACAAAGAAGAATTTGAAAGAATACATGGAAAAATAACAGAACTTAAGGGAATGAAAGGTGCAATAAATGAAATTAAAAATACAATGGAGGCATATAACAGCAGATTTGAGGAAGCAGAAGAAAGGATTGGTGAGCTTGAAGACATGACCTCCAAAAGCAAACATACAAAAGAACAGATGAAGAAAAGAATGGAAAAAATTGAACAGTGTCTCAGGGAACTAAATGACAGCAAGAGATGTGCAAACATACATGTCATAGGTGTTCCAGAAGGAGAAGAGAAGGGAAAAGGGGAAGAAGGAAATATGAAGAAATAATGGTGGAAAATTTCCCAATCCTATTAAAGGACATAGATATCTGTGTCCAAGAAGCACAACATACTCCCATCTGAATAAATCTGAATAGACCAATTCTGAGACACATACTAATCAGAATGTCAAATGCCAAAGACAAATAGAGAATTCTGAGAACAGCAAGAGAAGAGCAATGCATAACATATAAGGGATACCCAATAAGATTAGGTGCTGATTTCTTATCAGAAACCATGGAGGCAAGAAGGCAGGAGTATGATATATTTAAGATACTGCAAGAGAAAAACCACCAGGCAAGAATTTTATATCCAGCAAGATTACCTTTCAAAATGAAGATGAGATTTGAATATTCACAGATAACAGATACTTCAAGAGTTTATAACAAAAAGATGAGTTTTGCAGGAAATACTAAAAGGAATGTTACAGCCTGAAAAGAAAAGATGAGAGAGATGCTTGGAAGAGAGTCTAGAAATGATAAATGTAACAGTAAAAGTAACTAAAAGTGTGAAAAATAAAATGACAGATAAAATGTAAAGATCAAAATGGATGAAATAAGAACTGCCTTTACACTAATAACATTGAATGTTAATGGATTAAATTACCCAATCAAAAGACACAGATTGGTGGAAAGAATAAGAAAATATAAGCCATATATATGCTGTCTGCAAGAGACTCACCATAGAGCCAAAGATTCCAATGGATTAAAGTGAAAGGTTGGAAAAAGATATTCCACACATGCAGTAACCAAAACAACAACAACAACAAAAAGCTGAGGTAGGTGTACATATATCAGATGATACAGACTTTAAAACCAAAACTGTTATTAGAGCAAGGAAGGGCATTACATGTTAATAAAAAGGATGATTCACCAGGAAGAAATAACAATCATAAATGTATATGTACCTAACCAGGATGCCCTAAGATACATGAGGCAAACATTGGCAAAACTGAATGGAGAAATTGACATCTCTACAATAATAGCTGGAGACTTCAATACACCACTCTCAGCATTGGATAGAACATCTGGGCAGAAGATCAATAAAGAAATAGAAAGATTGAATAATATGATAAATGGACTAAACCTAATGGACATATACAGAACATTGTACTCTAAAACAGCAAAATATACTTTCTTTTCAAGTGCCCATGGATCTTTCTCCAGGATAGAACATATTTTGGGTCACAAAGCAGATCTCAATAAATTCAACAAAATTGAAATTATACAAAGCACTTTCTTTGATCATAATGGAATAACATTGGAAATCAACAAATGGCAAAAAAGGGGAAAATCCACATATATATGGAGATTAAACAACACACTCTTAAATAATCAGTGGGTCAAAGAAGAAATTTCAGGAGAAATCAATAATTATCTCAAGACAAATGACAATGAGAATACAGCATATCAGAACCTATGGGATGCAGTGAAGGCAGTGTTAAGAGGAAAATTTATAGCCCTCAATGCTTACATTAAAAAAGAAGAAAGAGCTAAAATAAATGCCCTAACTACACAGCTGGAGGAACTAGAAAAAGAACAGCAAACTAATCCCAAAGCAAGAAGGAATGAAATAACAAAGATCAGAGCAAAAATAAATGAAATTCAGAACAAAAAAATAACAGAATTAACAAAATCAAAAGTTGGTTCTTCAAGATTAACCCAACAGATGTTTAGCTAGACTGACCATGAAAAAAAGAGAGAAGATGCAAATAAATGATATAAAAAATGAAAATGGGAACATTGTTACTGACCCCATAGAAATGAGAGATCATAAGAGGATACTATGAACAACTTTATGCCAAAAAAACTAGGCAATGAGATGAAATGGAAAAATTCTGAGGAATATACAAACAACCTACACTGACCCGAGAAGAAATAAAAGACCTCAACAAACCAATCACAAGTAAAAAGATTGAAACAGTCATCAAACAGCTCCCCAAAGTGAAAAGCCCAGGACCAGATGGCTTCACAGGTGAGTTCTACCAAGCATTCAAAGATTTAACACCAATTTTACTCAAGCTTTTCCTAAAAATTGAACAGGAAGGAATGCTACCAAACTAATTTTAAGTAGCCAATATCACCCTAAAACCAAAGCCAGATAAAGATATTATGAAAAAAGGAAATTACAGACCCATTTCTCTAATGAATGCAAATGCAAAAATCCTCAACAAAATACTTGCTAATCGAATCCAACAACACATTAAAAGAATTATTCATCATGATCAAGTGGGTTTTATACCAGGCATTCAAGGCTGGTTCAACACAAGAAAATCAATGAACATGATACACCACATTAATAAATCAAAGAAGAAAAATCACATTATCTTATCAAATGATGCAGAAAAGGCATTTGACAAAATCCAGCATCCTTCCTTGATAAAAATACTACAAAAAAAAAAAAGGAATTGAAGGAAACTTTCTCAATATGATAAATTCCATATATGAAAAAGCCACAGCTAACATTGTACTAAATTGTGAAAGACTGAAAGCTGTCCCATTGAGATCAGGGACAAGACAAGGATGCCCATTGTCATAACTGTTGTTTAATATAGTGCTAGAGCTTCTAAATAGTGCAATCAGGCAAGAAAAAGAAATAAAAGGCATCCAAATTGGAAAGGAAGAATTAAAATTTCCTTCACAAATGATATGATTGTATATCTAGAAAATCCTGAAAAATCTATAACAAAGCTGTTGGAGCTAATAAATGATTTCAGTAGAGTGTCAGGATACAAGATCAATATGCAAAAATCAGTGGTGTTTCTATACACTGGTAACACACAATCTGAAGAGGAAGTCATGGAAAAAATTCCATTTACAATAGCAGCTAAGAAGAATCAAATATTTAGGCACAAACTTAACCAAAGATGTAAAGCACTTGAATCCATAAAACTGTAACGCATTGCTAAAAGAAGTAAAAAAAGACCTAAATAATGGGAAGAACCTTCCATGCTCATGGATTGGAAGACTAAATATCATTAAGATGTCAATTCCACCCAAATTGATACACAGATTCAATGCAATCCCGATAAAAATTAAACCAGCATTTTTTAAACAAATGGAAAACACATTTATCAACTTTATCTCTAGGAGTAAGAGGGCCCAAATAGCCAGAAACATCTTAAAAAGGAAAAGTGAAGTTGGAGAACTCTCACGCCCAGACTTTAAGTCATGTACCACTAGCTACAGTGGTAGAAACAGCATGGTATTGGCATAAAGATAGACACATAGACCAATGGAACTGAAGTGATGACTCAGAAACAGACCCTCACATCTATGGCCAAGTGATTTTGACAAACCTGTCACACCCACTCAGCTGGGACAGAACAGTTTATTCAATTAAAGGTGCTGGGAGAACTGGCTATCCACAGCCAAAAGAAAGAAAGAAGACCCCTATCTCACACCTTTTACAAAAATTAACTAAAAATGGATCAAAGACCTAAATATAAAAGCAAGTACAATAAAACTCCTAGAAGAAAATATAGGGAAACATCTTCAAGACCTGGTGGTTGCTGGTGGATTCTTAAACCTTACACCAAAGGCATGAGCAAAGAAAGAAAATATGAATAAATAGGACCCCCTCAAACTTAAACACTTTATGATTCAAAGGACTTCATCAAGAAGGCGAAAATGCAGCCCACTCAATGGGAGAAAATATTCTGAAACCACATATCTGATAAGGATTTGATTTCCATTCTATACAAAGAGATCACACAACTTAACAATAAAAGAGCAAGCAATCCAATTTAAAAATGGGCAAAAGATTTAAATAGACATTTCTCCATAGAAGAACTACAAATGGCCAAAATGCACATAAAAAAATGTTTCATATTACTAGCTATTAGGTAAATGCAAATTAAAACAACAGAGATATCATCTAACACTGCATAGAATGGCCATTATTTAAAAACAAAAGACAGACAACAGTAAGTGCTGGAGAGGATGTGGAGAAATAGGAACACTCCTTCACTGTTGGTGGGAGTGTAAAATGGTGCAACCTCTGTTGGAAGACAGTTTGGCAGTTCCTCAGGAAGCTAAATATAGAACTGCCGTATGATCCAGTAATTCCTCTACTATGAATATATCCAGAAGAACTAAAAACTATGACACAAACAGACATCTGCAAACCGATATTCATAGCAGCATTATTCACAATTGCCAAAAGATGGAAACAACCGGAGTGTCCATCAATCAATGAATGGATAAACAAAATGTGTTATATACAGATGATGGAATACTATGTTGCAGTAATAAGAAATGAAATTGGGACACATGCGATAGCATGGATGAATCTTGAAGACATTATACTAATTGAAGTAAGCCAGACACAAAAGGATAAATATTGCATGGTCTCATTAATATGAACTAAATATGAAGAATAAACACATGGTGCTAAAACATAGAGTATAGGTTATTATGAGATAAGAAGAAAGTTGAGAAGAACTACTCATGCTTAACGTATGCAAAAGTTTTAATTAGCTTGACTGTAAAAGTGTAGAAATGGATAGAGTTGATGGTAACACATTATAGTGAGTAGCAATTGGTTTATAAGTGGGATTGGGGCTGAAAAGGGTAGTCTGAGGAAGCAAATGTCAATTGAAAGAAAGCTAAAAGCATAATCTAGGGGTTGAATAACACAATAAACCCAGAGGTGGATGAGAATTGTGGTTGAGGATACAAATGCAAGAGTGTTCTTCTGTGATCTAGAGCAGATGTACATCAATATTGCAGGGTGGTAGGAATGTGGGAAGCATGGGAAAACTACAAGTGGTGTGGCCTATAGACTGGTTAACAGCAGTACTATAATATTTTTGCATCAACGCCAAAGATGTGCTGTGTTGATAAATGGAGGTGTATGGAAAACATATGCTAAATGTATGCTATGGACAACGGTTGGTGGTAATAATCTGATTATATTATCTGATAATCTGTAAAAATGGTAGACTACAGTGTGGTGGGCTGGTGAGAGTGGGTTGTATGGGAATTTTACACATGTGTATGATTGTTTTGCAAGTTCAAAACCTCTGTAATAAAAAATATTTTTAAAAATAGGGTGGGTTTGGGAAAATACACCAAATGTAAGATAGGGACTATAGTTAGTACTAATATTTTGATGATGCTCTTGCATAGTTTGTAACAAATGTTTTACAACAATGCAAAGTGTTGGTGGAGGGGTGATGTATGAGGCCCCTGTATGATGTTATGTATGTTTATTTTGTAAGTTCACAATCTTTACTATACACTTATTGTTTATGCATGTTCATATATGAATGATATACTTCAATAAAAAATAGATTTTAAAAAACCTGATATAATATGTTACTAAATGACCAGGACTACAAGAGATACTAAAGGTAGTGCATCAGCCTAAAGGGAAAAGCAAACAGAAATACAAAAACAAGGGCAAGAGGTTTGGAGAAGTGTGCTGAAATAAAGATTATATGAAATGGTAAACTAAAGGATATGAAAACAGACAATAGAACAATATGACAACAGAGAGCTGGAGAACAAAATGGATTAAGTAATAATGCCTTTACTGTATTAGTATTGAATGTTAATGGCTTGAACTCCCCAATCAAAAGCATAGACTGATAGAATCGATAAAAAATATGAACCATCTTTGTGTTGTGTACAAAAGACTCACCTCAGACATAAGACCACAACAAGGTTAAATGTGAAAGGTTGGAAAAAGGTATTCCATGCAAATAGCAACCAAAAAATAACTGGAGTAGCAATTCTAATATCAAACATAATAGATTTTAAATGAAAAACTGTTATAAGGAATGAAGAAAATCATTATATATTAATAATAGGGCAATTCATCAAGAAGAAGTAACTATACTAAATATTTATGAACTTAACCTGAGTGCCCCAAGATACATGAGGCACACACTGACAAAATTGAAGGGAGAAATAAATGTCTGTACAAAAATAGTTGGAGACTTCAATATACCACTTTCAGTATTGGATAGAACATCTGGACAGATGATAAACAAAGAAATAGACTACTTGAATAAGATGGTAAAGGAACTACCCAAAAGATATCTATAGAGCATTGCAACCCAAAAGAACAGGATATACTTTCTTTTTAAGTGCTCATGGATCCTTCTTCAAGATAGGTTATATGGTGGGTCACAAGACAAGTCTCAATAAATTTTAAAAGACTGGAATTATACAAAATACTTTCTCTGATCATAAGAGAATGAAGCTGGAAATCAATAATGGATGGAAAAAGGAGAAATTAATAAATATATGGAGATTAAACAGGGCACATAAATAATCAGTGGGTTGAAGAATTTGCAAGATAATTCAGCAAATATCTTGAGATGAGTGAAAATGAGAAAACATATCAAAGCCTTTAGGTGCTGAGAGAGAAATTCATAGTCCTCAATATTTAATGCTAAAAAAGAAGAAAGAGCTAATATTCAAAATCTAACTGCACACCTGGAGGAACTAGAAAAAAAAAAAGCAAACTAATCGTAAACCAAGCTGAAGGAAAGAAATATTAAAGACCAAAGCAGAAATAAATGAAAATGAGAAAAAAATAATAAAACAATAGAGAGACTCAACGAAACAAAAAGTTGGTTATTAGGGAAGATCAACAAAATTGACAAACCCTTACCTAGATTGACAAAGAAAAAAAGAGAGAAGATGCAAATAAATAAAATCAGAAAAGAGAAGGGGTACATTACCACCGACCCCACAGAAATAAGAAAGATCATAAGAGGATATTATGAACAACTGTATGCCAAAATAACTAGACAACATAGAAAGAGATAAACAAATTCCTGAAAACACAGAAACCACCTACACTGACCCTAGAAGAAATAGAAGACCTCAACAAAGGTATCACAAGTGAAGAGATTGAAACAGTCATCAAAAAAACTCCCAAAGTTGGAAAGCCTGGACCAGATGGCTTCATAGGTGAAATTTCCCAATCATTCAACAATGATCTAATACCAATCTTGCTCAAGCTCTTCCAAAAAATTGAACAGGAAAGAACACTACCAAATTCATTCTGTGAAGCCAACATCATCCTAGTACTAAAACTAGATAAAGATACTACAAAACAAAAGAGAAAATTACAGACCAATATCTCTAATAAATATAGATGCAAAAATCTTCAACAAAATACTTACAAATAGAATCCAAAAGCACATTAAAATAATTATACACCATGATCAAGTAGGTCTTATGGCAGGTATGCAAGGGTGGTTCAACCCAAAAAAATCAATTAGTATAATAAACAACATTGATAAATTGAAGAAGAAAAATCACACGATCATCTCAATGGAGGCAAAAAAAAAAAAAATGCATTTGACAATATACAGCACCCTTTCATGATAAAAAACACTCCAAAATGTAGGAAGAGAAGGAAGCTTTCTCAATATCGTAAAGTGCATATATGAAAAACAGCTAGCATTGTACTCAATGGTGAAAGACTGAAAGCTTTCCTGCTGACATCAGGAGCAAGACAAGAATGCCCACTGACACTATTGTTTTTCAGTATTGTGCTAGTGGTTCTAGCTGGAGAAATTAGGCCAGATAAAGAAATAAAAGCTACACAAACACCCATCCACTGCACAAATACACCCTTCCATGTTATCATAGATTTTGCCCATATGGGCATTGGCTCACAGCCCTCTACTCCCTTTCTGTCTCCTGTGAAACTACCTTCCAGACACTAGCTCTATGACTCTGAACAATTTGCTTAATTCATATTAGTGAGGTCATGTAATATTTGTCCTTCATTGCCTAGCTTGCTTCACTCAACGTAAGGTCTTCAAGATTCAACTATATTATCCCATGTGTTAATATTGCATTCCTTCTTACAGCTGAGAAATATTCCATTGTTTGTATGTACCAGAGTTTGCTTATCCATTCATCTGTTGATGGGCATTTGGATTGTTTCCAACTTTTGGCAATACTGAATATTGTCACTATAAACACTGGTGTGCATATATCTATTTGTGTCCCTAATTTCAATTCTTCTGGGTAAAGACACAGTAGTGGGGATCCTGGATCATATGACAGTTCTATAAGTTAGTTTCCTGAGGAACCTCCAGATTTTCCTCTACAATGGTTGCACCATTCTGCATTCCCACCAGCAGTGTACACAGGTTCTCATTCCTCTACCTCCTCTCCAACATTTATAGTCCTCTGCTTTTTTATAGTTACCAGTCTAATGGGTGTTAGATGCTATCTCACTGTAGTTTTGATGTGCATTTCCCTAATAGTTAGCGATGTTGAACATCTTTTCATATGTTTTTTTGTCATTTGTATTTATTCTTTGGAGAAATGTCTATTAAAATCACTTGCCTATTTTTTAAATGAGTTGTCTTTTTATTTTTGAAGTGTAGGATTTCTTTATATGTGCTAGATATTAGGCCCCTATCAAATATTCGCTTACCAAATATTTTCTCCCATTAAGTAGTCTGCCTTTTTACTTTCTTGACAAATTCCTTTGAGGTGCAAAAGTTTTTAGTTTTGAGGAGGTCCCATTTATCTATTTTTTCTTTCATTGTTCATTCTTTGGGTGTAAAGTTCACAAAACCATTTCCTAATACAAGATCTTGTAAATGTTTCCCTATATTATCTACCAAGATCTTTATGGTCTTGGTTCTTATATTTAGACAGTTGTGCAGTGATGCTATTGAGTTGGGCAGTGCTGGCCTGTGAGAGGTGTAGGGTGGGGGTTTTGCACTGCCCATGGAACTGGGGGGAGGGTCAGAGGAGGGAGCAGGTGAACCCTGGGGATTTGTGGGTATGTGGTTGAAACTACAACTTTGGGAATTTATTTTGGCAAATACGCTAGTGGAGAGTTAATTGTTTAAGATGTTGCATGTGGGGAGTATGTAGGACAGGACTCATCTGGGGCAGGCTTCCAGAAAGTATGTGAGTGTTCATCTTGTGATAGTGCATTGTATCAGTGGGTGGAGATCCACACAATGAGTAGGAAAGTGTTGGATTCCTATCTGGGGAGTCCTGCTATATTCTCAAATAGAGGGACAGGAGTCTCTCAAGAGCATAGGCAGTGCCTAATAGTGGTGGGTAGATGAGTATGTCAATCTCTCAAT
Organism: Tolypeutes matacus; assembly: GCA_026826555.1. Classification (NCBI taxonomy): domain Eukaryota; kingdom Metazoa; phylum Chordata; class Mammalia; order Cingulata; family Chlamyphoridae; genus Tolypeutes; species Tolypeutes matacus. The sequence continues at coordinate 3,304,283 of JAKSZT010053902.1, forward strand.
GTTTTTGCAAGTAACTATGAATCTTGTTCTTCAAGGAGTGAAGCTTGGTGATTGCCATGGGTCCGGAGTGGAGGGGGAGTGAGGAAGAGAAAAAATGGAACATGGGATATTTTGGGGGTGTTGGAATTGTTCTACATGATCTGGCAATGATGGATACAGATCATATCAAACTTCATCAAAATCTATAAAAGTGTATGGTCCAAAATGTAAACCATAATATAAATCATCAGCCATGGTTTCAATATTTGTACATCAATCATTAAAAAGATTCCTTCCACATGTAAAATGTTATTAACAGGGGAACAGGTAAAGGGGAAGGATGTTGGGTATATGGGAATGACCTATTCTGTACATGACTTTTTCTCTAACCTAAAGCATCTTTGAAGATAAAATGAAAAAAAAATAAGATACTTGGGGAGTAAATGGAAGATAATGTCACTGCACATATGAGACAACAGATCTTATGGTGATGAAAAGATAATGCCAAATTTTATTTTTTAATATTATTTATTTGGGAGGTCATGCCAGAAGTCACACATATGCATGTCTCAGCAGGATCTCATTGACTACCACAGTAAATATTGCCTCAAATATCAGGGCTCCTGAGGGCTCTGGAAACATTCACTCTAGACATGGTTGACAGCTAAGGAGTTTGGCCCCCTGCCAGTGAGCCCTACATTGGAATTTATGCTCCCCAGTGTGACAGTATTGGACTGAGTTATGGTTTCCCTACACATAGCTCTTCTGCCCCTTCTATTTGAACTTATAGTTATTACTAGAGTTGATAGGTTTATGTCCAAGGGACTTAAATCTTTGGGCTCCCCATATGTGAGTCAGGCCCTGAATCTCAACAGAGTTGCAACACCTACTCTCCAATTCATTGGACTTGGCCAGGACAACTAACAAGGAAATGATGATAGACAATGCCCATCCCAAGGAACAGAGAGAGTCTACAACTCCAAGCAAGATAGTCCCATCCATCTGCCCCATGGAATCTAAGAACCCTCCCAATTAGAGGTAGAGTGAGCATCACCATCCCAGGATCCTCAGGACTGGAGAATGAATGATAAACTAGAGTAGACTTACTGTTATTCTATTATAGACCTACTGTTATTCTAGCAATGGAAGAACTTATATCATTGATGTGGAGGTAGTGTCCACCAGAGTTTCTGAGTGGAGGGAAAGGGAAAAATAGGTGTAATACAGGGGCATTTTCAGGACATTGGAATTGTCCGGAATGACATTGCATTGACAGATACAGGCCATTATATATATTGTCATAAAATACAAAAATGTGTGGAAGAGAGTTTAAACTATAATGTAAACTATAATTCACAATTAGTGGTAATGCTCCAATATGTGTTCATCAATTGTAACAAAGCTACCACACTAATGAAGGGTGTTGTTAATGAAGGAAAGTGTGGGAGGCGTAGGGAGTGGGGCATATGGGAATCCCCTACATTTTTTATGTATCATTTATGTAATTTAAGTATCTTTTAAAAATGGTCCAAATACTTGAATAGACATTTTTCCAAAGAGGAAATGCAAACAGTCAAAAAGCACATGAAAAAATTCAGGCAGTCTTGCTAAAAATCACCCCTGTTCAAGCAAAACTTTCAAATTTTCTCTAAATTTTCTGGTAAAAGACTTATTTTGGCAGCAATCTTTCTTAACTGCCATTCTCAAGATTCTAAATTCTCTGAGTATTGTTTTTAATTCCACACACCTAAAACCTGAAACAGCTAAGCAGTGTTTTATTTATTTATTTTTTGCATCTTTTCTAAAAATTCTTATTTGTTTGATTTTTTTTAACTTTATTTTGTACATTTAATAATTGAAAATATAAACAATTAAAAACTAAAAAGTGAACACAGATGAATAAATATATACATTTCTCAATTAAATCTAATGGATACATATAATTTTTTTTTAATCAAACAATATATTACACAATATATTTGGTTCATAGTAACCTGCATTCATACAGTTTGTCCTTTTGTGTCTGGCTTGCTTCACTCAACATAATGTCCTCCAGGTTCATCCATGTTGTCATATGCTTTTTTGTTATTTTTAATAACGAAATTTTTAAATGTAAATTTAAATCTAAACAAAATTGTACTTAAGAGCTATGCATATTTACATTGCAGCCTCTACTCAATTCCATTGAAACCTGAATTCCACTACTCCATGGCCTTTAGTAATCAATGATTGCACTGAGTTACTCCATTTGAATTCTGCCAGTTACTTCAAATTTAAGGAGTGAGCAGTGCTGGAATCGTTTCTATAAAAGGTCCTTTCCTGGCAAGCATCATTTGCAAACATTATTGCAAACAATTTAGTGGAAACTATAAAAAATTGAAATCACACCATTCTTAACAAGGCAAAAACTCTCCTAAAGAGCCCTGTGTAGGTGGGCACAGAGAATGCACATACAATGATGTTAGTCATATGTTTGCTTCTAATAGTGAAGATGGGATTTGTGGTTAGGCAACAGCCATTGGCATATCTTCTATATAGTGTCCCCGTTAGACCTCAGAGACTTGAATGGTTCTGCTTTAATGACTAATGCTAAATGAGGACATAGCCAGAGAGGAAAATTCGGAGGCCCTGGGAATTCAGAGGAGAGCAGTTTTAATAATGAAAACAAAATATGGAAATAATTGATATCACAACACTGTTTTTCAAAAGTCAGGGTTTGTACAATACCTACAATTTTCCAAGTGGGTTCAGTGAAGAGGATTTTACCTGCATCTCTTAGAGGTATGACATTTTCATGTTTTGCTGTTGGAGATGTTTAATGCAGAAAATGATTCTCTCCAAATAATCTGGGCAGTGGAGGAAAGGGAAGGAAGTAGTCATGAAAACAAAGATCCTAAAGTCTTCTACACATGTGCACTCTCTTCACATTCTTGAACCACTCCTTGCCCAGGTGTTTGCTGTTCCCAGATCCCAGTACTGACACATCTGGCCAAGATTAAGCTTCAGTTAGAACTAAGACCAGATAATCAGCAATTTAGGGGAAATTATCATTATTTATTCAGGATCTGCATAAAGAGGAAAAGAGACTCTTAACCAGAAGGCAGAAGTAGGAACCTAGCACAATTCAATTTTTCAGCCATTGAAATTTTGATATTGTTATTGCTCCAATAACTTTAATAAATTTTATCACTTAGAAAAAAGTTGACTGTGGATTATTTTTAATTTGTTTGTCAGAAAACACATTATGTGTAAGAATTAAGGTTATATTTTCTTTTTTCCATTTCATTTACCCTCAATGTACTTTTCCTGCTTCATTCCACTTATTATAACGTCCAATATAATATTAAATAAATGTGTTGATAGTGCTCAACTATGCATGCTCCTAAATTTAAAGGGAAATTACCTAACAATTCACCATTTTGTTCTTGGCTCCTGGAGAAAAAATTATCAAGCTAAGGGAGTTTGAGTTTACATTTTCATATGAAAAGCCTGCTGGACTTTGTCTTTGTGATTTCTATACAGAATGATAAACAAAATATTTTTCTCTTTAAATCTGTATCATCTGCAAAATTCAATAATATAACATCATATCTAGAGGATATTTTTAAGTCTAAACATTGACTGAATATATGCAGGTATATTTAAAGACTATGAATATATGTAGTATATATACATATAAATCAATAATTCAAAAAGGAAAGGCTAAAAGTAAATAAAAGTAACATAAATAAATATTTATAAATGCACTTAGCTAAAAATGATATTCTAAAGCCTCGAATAACCAGAGATATGCAAATTGAATTAACAAGGTGATTGAATTAACAAAAATTTTACTAAAATTTAGTCTTGAAATTCACAAATATTAAATGATCATTACAATGTTATAGTGCCAGAGATAAGGGTTAACAGAAAACCATTGAACACTTGGAAGACTATACATTTGCAGATAGTTTTGTAAGCAATTTAGTAGAATCTATGGAAAATGCTCTTCATATTTCAATTAGGCCTCAAGAAATTTTCTTAAAGGACCATGCACAACTTTGCACAGAGTATGCACACATTGACATTAAGCATAAGTTCACTTGCAATGGTGAAGATAAGATTGTTTTGTTGTCAAAATACTTAATACCAATATCATGCAATAATATGTTATTTCATAGAAGCACAAAACCATAAGGAAGATGGTTTCATGTAAAAATAGGGTCTTTGAACCATGCATAGTGACTGTGAAAAGATGCATTGCAAAAATATTGGTGTAGGAAGCAGCCGTGGCTCAATCAGTAGGGCTCCCGTTTACCATATGGGAGGCCCCGGGTTCGGTTCCCGGGGCCTCCTGGTGAAGGCAAACCCGCCCGCACGGCGTGGTTAGCTGACCCAGTGAGCACAAGCAGCAAGGGGGGGATAAATGAATAAATAAATAAAATCTTAAAAAAAAAAAAATTGGTGTAAATCACAGTTGCACCCAAATGTGCAACTCATTCTCTGTTGGAAAAACAGTGGTAGACTAATCAGGTATATTTCATTTTCATGTAAGTTTTTCTGCATTGCTTGATATTTTACATAAACAATATTTTTTATAGATATTAGTGTTAAAAGGACAAAAATTAGAACTAAAGGAAAATTTAAAATGCAGCATTGATAACTAAATACATAATTATGAATTTAAATATAAATACTTTAATTCAAATGTCATATTTTGAGCAATAAAGGTGATAGCATAATATATTAATGAGTAGAGAGATATTACCTAAAATATTCTTATAGTTCTTGGGATATGCTCATTACAGAAACCCCCTAGGAGCATGTTCATTACCCTACTGAGGACAGGTAAGCACCAGCGCTAACTCCTGGTGTTTAAGGGACTCAACTTATTGCCCCTGTTTCTTCTGGAAATGCTCCCTTTCCTCATGACACTTGGTTATTTCTCCTACTTAAATTCCAGCCTATTTTTACAATGGGGACTTCTTGGGAAGTGCAAAGGCTTGTAAACCTTAAGCCAATGCTGGAGAGGAGAGGAAACCTGCAACTCAGCAACCACATAGGACACGTGGAGGTCAGTGAGCAGTCTTAGTCATGGAATGCCCACCTTCTCTGGAATGAAAGTATCTTCTGAAGACAGATACAGAAGAACCATCATTTCCTTACACATGTCTAAGAAAGCAATCAAAGGGTGGAACAGAAAAATTGGGCCTTACCCTGCCCATACCTACAGGGGTACTCTCCTCCCAATTCATGCCTGACTGCCAGGTCTAATGAATGGAAGAGAAATTCCTTGTGTTCTGACTATTTTGATGGAAAAATTTACTCAACTGCCTTATGTTATCTATCCTCAGAAAGAAAAATATACTTAGTCATCTGTATCCTTGGAAGAAACTTGTTCTAATTGGTGAGAGTATTATCCAACCAATTGTTCCCAAGACAGAGAGAATCAGCAGATGTCATGGTAATTCTAGGCCTCCTTTAATAATCTCAATGCATTTTCAGAGTACAAATGTTTGTGTAAATGAAAGCTGGTGGTGGGTAAAAATAGAACAAAAAGAAAAATTTGTACATTTTTTTTTTTTAATTTAATTTTATTTTTTTTATTATGGGTAAAAATCAAAATTCTCACAATACATACAAACATTTGTAAAATGATATATAAATATATATGCATATATGTGTATTTGCTTACAAAAATGTTATTTTTTATATATATATATATACATATATTTTAAGAGGTGCTTAGATTACCTAAGATATTATACGGAACCCACTCGGATTCCCATGTTGCCCACCTCCCACACCTCCCACCACATCCAACACAAACATCTCCCATAGTGTGGCCCACCAACCTCAATGAACTTACACATCCTGGAGTCTTGCCACCAACCATAGACCACAGTTCACACTGTAGACCACACTCTCTCCCACTCAGTTCTGAGTGGTGTGTGCTGATTTAAAATGGCCTACATCCATTGCCACAACAGTACTCAGGACAACCTCCAACTCCCAAAGAAGCCCCTGTATTTCAAATGCTCATCCCCTCCTTACCCAAAAAACTGTCAAGTGGCCACTGGCTCCACCTCATTGTTATAATTTCTTGCATTGCAAGAATCACCATATGTGAGCAAGAGAATACCATCAAGTCCACTCTAGTCCATAGTTCTTCCCCCAATCCAGAGGCGACTGGGATGGTGATGTCCACTCCAACTCCAAGTGAGAGAGGGCTTATATCCCATGGATATGGTGGGTGGGATGATCCTGCCTGCAGATGCAGGCCCTCTCCATTCCCTGGGATGGCCAATTCCCATCGTTGTCTCCTCACCAGGTGACTTGGATGAGTCCATTGAGCTGTAGGGTAGGAGTTGCAGCTCCACCTAGATTTCATGCACACCTGGCACATAGGTAGGTGGGAGGCTCCAGTCTCTGGAAGTATACCTAAGAAACTCCAGCATCACATGTAGGTTTCAATAGAAGGGACTGGTGAACCATGTGCAGGGAGGACTTATTTGAGTCTAATTCTGTCACTCTCAGGAGCACAGATTACAAAATAGAACCCACTGATAAGGCATCAGTCTCTGGGGCTATCCCCCCTTTTTTTAAACACAAGAATGACAAACCTCCATCCATTATTAAGTTATAATTAAAAGACTCATTTTATTGTCACAGGCATTAGTGTCCTAAGCCACTGACATGTTTATAATTCTCAGGGAGAAAATAGATGGCTTTCATATTATGGGTCCTTCTCTAATGAATAGGTTAAGAAGTAACAGTCTTGGCATCCTACACTACTATTACAAATATTACTATATAACATCAACTAGAAGTTTTCATCCTACTGTGATACTAACTCAGGCTTCCTTTTCTGTTTGAGACCTTTCCTATTCTTAACCTTACTGGAGAAACCAACCCTTTTATTATCTAATTTTAATATATTTTATTTTATTTTACTATTTTGTTTTATATTTTTAAAATTTTGTTGCCAAGGCCAAGAGGAGATTTGTTGTATGACTTCTTTATAAATAAAAATAAATAAATAAATAAATAATAAATAAATATATAAGTATTTTTTTATTTTTAAAGGAGCTTTAGATTACATAAATATTACATCAAAATATAGGGGATTCCCATATACCTACTCCCACCCCCTCCCACACTTTCCCACATTAGCATCTTTCACTAGTGTGGTACGTTTCTTACAGTAGATGAACACATGGCCTAACCACCCTTTGGTCACCACTCAAGAATTAGTAAAGATGTGGAGATTGGGCAACTGGGAGCTCTGAGGATCCTGAAGTGCCAACTGGACTGCTTCTAGTTGTGCCAAGTGTGAAGACCCCAAACAACCATCTTAGGTAAGTGAGGCATTTGAGTCCAGTGATATGCCATGGCCATCCAGTGAGGTCTGTTGTGCCCAATGATAGCATTTCCATCAGTGAGAGTTATTGACTCCTTTCCATATCAGACAGTTGTTCCAAGGGGCTCTCCACTTTGTAGAGGAGGGGCAGTAGGGGCACCAGCTCCAGTAAATCAAAATGTTTAGGCAAGGAGCTTACTATGGAGAAAGTCATGTCTACCTGTAATATAGAAAGGCCTGTTTGTGAGGTTTAAACCTGTCCTCTATGTACCATTTCCATATTACCAGTTAGGCTTCAGTGGCTGTGCTGCACTCCTACTGGGAGTTATCGCTCATCCTTGGCATTATGGGAATCTGCATGCACAGGCTGACTGACTGTTGCCCTGTAAGGGTATCCATTTTTGGATAAGCCCTATAGGCAGCCAGGATTTGACATGCCCAGTTCAAGTACTCCAAGAGGCATATCTGGAGGTTGCCAAATCCTCCAATTTAAGATCAGTTCCCAATGGGACAAGGGACATGGCTTGCAAAATGGCCTATTGCACCAATTCTAAGACACATTGTTGGGACACTCCCAAGTTGATAACAGCATTTGTACATATGATTTTGAACATGGGCTTTAATAAGAGTGAGAGATGTGGGGTAAGTTACTTCTAGAACATGAATAATCCTAATAGGTGTGATGCATGTCTCAATGTCTGATATGGGCTTTAGATGCTGGTGGGAGTCTGTCTTCTTTTAGATGACCAGATGATAGCCAGGAATATGACAGAATTTGATGGCCTTTGTTTTTAATGGGATGTTATAACCCAGTCTCGTCTTTTGTAAATTATGTGTGAGTGTGGCTAGGTCTTTCTGGAAGCCCTCTTTAGAGTCACCTGACTATTAAGCAGTTTTTAAAAACCACTTGTTAAGGTTCTGGCAGTAGCAGATAAGAATTTTTCTTTTTCAGTTATTAGCACTGAGTAACACATTTTGGCCATGTCCGTTACAGCAATGTAACTGCCCATTCTCCTGGGTGTATCTTTTATTAATTAGAAGATCTGAAGAATAAGAGATTTGATTGGCAGGACTTGTGCATTAATGGTATAATGGATGGTTAATGATGAACACAGACTTTACTAGCATACAAAACTATTAATCCTATTAAAAATCTGAACTTTGTTTATGTTCATCCAATGTCTAAAATTTATATTTATAATTTCAATGTTTCAACAATTGAATAATCCATCATATTTCTTTTGACTACTTACTGGCTCTACAGGACCTATCAACATGATATCATCAATATAATGGACCAGTATGATGTCTTGTGGGAGGGAGAGATGATTAAGTACCCTGCAGACAATATTATGACATAGGGCTAGAGAGTTGATATACCCTTAAGGCAAGACAATGAAGGTATATTGCTGGCTTTTCCAGCTGAAAGCAAACTGTTTCTGGTGGTCCTTACTAATGGCAATTGAGAAAAAAGCATTTGCCACATCAATAGCTACATACCAGGTACCAGAGAATGTGTTGATTTGCTCAAGCAATAATACCACATCTGGAATAGCAGCTGCAATTGGAGTCACCACCTGATTAAGTTCATGATAATCCACTGTCCTCCAAGATCCATCTGTTTTCTGCACAGCCCCAATAGGAGAGTTGAATGGGGATGTGGTGTGTACCACCACATTTGCCTCTTTCAAATCCTTGATGGTGGCACTCGTATCTGCAATCCCTCCAGGAAACTTGTGTTGCTTTTGGTTTCCTCTTTTTCTAGGTAGGGGCAATTCTAGTGGCTTCCACTTGGCCTTTCCTACCATAATAATACTCACTCCACAAGTCAGGGATCCAACTTTATATTCCTTCCATAATTATCCCATACCCTAGTTTTCATTCCCACACATATTCCCCTAATATCTGTCTATACAAATTGGAAAACTCTTGCAGTTCTTTTAGACTAAAGCATACTTCATCATGGGTCACAATTTGTATTTTGCCTTTGGAGGATTGTTGTGATTTTAGCCTGGTTATAGGTCTCAAAGAGAGGAGGGGTGGTGGGGATGGGTAAGGAGGAGTAGAAATGCCTTGCAAGCTACTTACTTCAGGGCATTCCTTTGCATTTTCATTGATGAGACAGAATTAATCTCTTCAGGCAGGGTTTGAAAAGCAGATTTCTCAGGGCAGGGTGGAGGTTGGACAGTGCAGGATTTAGTTTGGCTGGCACCCATCTCAGGGCTGGAAGGAGGTCCAGACTCCCTGGGGCAGGCCAAACGCTGGGTGATACAAGGTTGACAAAGTATGGTCTCCAAAAAGCAAGCCACCACAGGTTCATCTGGCAAAGTCTCAGCAGAATTTAGGATTCCAATGTCCCCACAGATATCATCATCATCCCATATGTCTCCAACCCAATACTCAGGGCTCCACTCCTTTCCAATCAGTGCCTTCATTTTAAGAGCAGATACCTGGTGAGGTGGAGGCTTTAGTTTCCTTTATAACTCTGCTACTTATATAATAGAATCCGAGTCTGGTTTTCAGAGATCTCAAGCCCATAGCTGCAAGAAACAAGGTTTTCTTCCAGAGTACACATAGAAATTTCACATCATTCATGTGGCATTCAAGTTTCAAATGTGAAGTCTTTACCTGATCCCTTTCTTTTGTAAATGTATCCAGAGTATCTAGGAGGAGCCAGCCAACATCACTGTACCTTTTGACTCCACAAAACTCAGTTAAGTTGTTGAAAACCATCTCACCCACATCCTTGCCTCTTATAAGCATGGAAGTAGGGGAATCCAGTGATGATATTTTGTGTATATCCATTGCCAACTCATGCCATGGACTGTTAGCGACCCCTTCATTATTGGAAAGGGAGTCATTAGTAAACTTGAATCCAATTAGAGTAGAGAGCCAATTACAAAACTCCTGGAACCACTTCAGATATCCATGTTTAAGATTCTGTTTTTCAAGAACCACTCCTGGTACCAAGCTGTATTAGTGAGGGTTCTCTAGGGAAACAGAATCAAGAGGAGATACCTGTCAATAGTATAAGATTTTATAAAATTCTCTCATATGACCATGAGGATGCACAAGTTCAAATTCTGCAGGCAGGCTGCAAACCACAGGGTCCAGTGAAGGTCTTTGATGAGTTCTCAGGAGACATTGGTTGTCTGAATTCGAGCTGGAAAATTTTCTCTGAATACTGAAATTGCTTCCCCTTTTAAGGCATTCAAATGACTGGATAAAAGGTCACTCATTGCTAATGGCAATCTCCTTTGTTGTTTGTAGGTGTGTTCAGCCATCAATGTAATAAACTCACTGGTGGCTTAAGTCCATAAATGTATTTGTATTACAATTAGCCCAGTGCTTGCTTGATCAAAAAACTGGGCATAATTACCAGTCAGAGTTGACACATTTGTATAACCATCACAATTTCTTCTGCCCATTTTTAAATTGGGTTATAAGTTAATTTTGTCATTTGGTAGTATGATCTGTTTATTTAACATGGAGATCAATCTCTTATCACATATGTCATTTCTGAAGATTTCTTTTCATTGAGTTGTCTGTTTTTTCACCTTTTTAATGAAATCATTTGAAATACAGAAATCTTTCATTTTTTTTTCCTGCTGTACTGGGGGCTGAGGATTGAACCCAGGAACTTGGATGTGGTGGGAAGGTGGGAAGGTGACACTCAAACACTGAACAACATGGGCTTCTCTGGGCTGGTTTTTTCATCTGTTTTGCTTGTTGTTTGTTTTTGTTTTTTTTTTTAAGAAGGCACGGAGAAATGAACCTGGTACCTCCCAGGTAGAAGGTGGTAGCTCAACCACTTGAACCACATCCACTCCAAAAATGTTTAATTTTGAGGCAACCCCATTCATTTATTTTCTCTTTTGTAGCTTGTGCTTTGGGTGTATTGTCTAAGAAATCGCTACAAACCAGAAGACCTTGAAGATGTTTCCCTACATTTTCTTCTAACATTTTATGATTCTAGTTTTTATATTTAGGTAGTTTATCCAATTTTTAAAAAATTCTATCATTTGTTCTTTTTTCTTTATTTTTAAAGAAACTTTAAGTTACATAAATTTCACATCTAAAATATAGGGGATTCCCGTATACCCCACCTCCTACCCCTCCCACACTTTCCCTCATTAACGTCTTTCATTAGTGTGATACATTTGTTACAATTGAACAAATATTAAAGCATTGCTACTAACCATGTTCTATACTTTACATTATGGTTTACACTTTGCACCACATAATTTTATAGGTTTTGTCAAAATGTATAATGGCCTCTAATCATCATTGCAATATCATGCAGAACAATTCCAGTGTCCCTAAAATGCCCCAAGTTACACCTATTCTTCCCTTCTTCTCCTCTCATAACCACTGGTGACCACCTTCTTTATATCATTGTTACAAGTTCTTTCATTACAACTTTTGTACTTATGGCAATGAATTTCATCTAGAACTTGGAAAAAACAAAGCAATAGTCTTGCAGTTGCTGATAAAAAGTGACTCTGATGATTAATTTAATATATGAAAAATATATAATCATATTACATTGAATAAAAGAAAGGACTACTCAGTAAACAGCACTGACCAAACAGTTTATTTTAGGAACAGTGAAAGCTACTTCATTCCATAGTTGTCCCCTAAAACTCAGAGTAATTGAAACATAAAATGTGATGAAACAGATAAAAGTATGAGAACAAAACTTACAGTAATATGTTCCTCATTTTATTATGAAACATAACTTTTTAGGAAAATATTAAATAACAACAAAAATAGTATACATTTTACATCACACAAATAAAATTATCTATACATTTAAAATATAAATAAATGACAGAACATTTGACCTACTAGAAAAAAATAATTCCAATATATAATGATGATATATCATTGATCAAATTAGTAAGTAAATAGGTAAAAGGAATGGGTATCTCATGAATTATGGATTTCATTTTCAGTTGAGAGTCGAAGAGGGTGCATATAGGCAATGTGATAAGACTGAAAAAAGTATGGAAATTGGATACTAAAATGTTGAATTTTAGGGATAATTGATTTTTTAAAAATATACTTTTATTTTTTTTTTAAAGAAACTTAGATTACATAAATGTTACATTAAAAAATCAGGGGATTCCCATATGTCCAGCTCCCAATCACTTCCACATTTTCCTACATCAACAACATCCTTCATTAGTGTGGTACATTTGCCACAATTGATGAATACACCTTGGAGCATTGTCACTAAGCATGGATTATAGTTTACATTGTAGATTACACTCTCTCCCACACATTTTTGTAAATTACTACAAATTATACAGTGGTCTGTATCAGTCATTGCAACATCATTTGGGACAATTCCCAAGTCCTGAAAATGCCTGCAAATTACACCTATTTTTCTGTGTCCCTCTCTTTAGAAACTCCAGTGACCACTGCCTCCACACCAATGATAAGAGCTCTTCAATTGCCAGAATCACAGAAAGTCTATAGTGGAATAACAGTAAGTTGACTCTAATAATGTAGTGTTTGTTTACACCTATAATGA
>JAKSZT010053902.1:3348133-3372996 GCA_026826555.1 Tolypeutes matacus
TTATACATTTTGTTAATACCTATAAAATTGTGCCATACAAAGTGTAAACTATAATGTAAACTACAGGCCATGTTAATTAGCAATGCTTTAATATGTGTTCATAAATTGTAACAAATTTACCACACTAATGAAAGATGTTAATGTGGGAAAGTGAGGGAGGAGGGGATGGGGTATATGGGAATCCCCTATATTTTTGATGTAACATTTTTATAATCTAAAGCTAATTTTAAAATTATAAAATTGGGAAGTGTATATGGCTTAAGCAATTGAACTCCCCCCTACCATGGGAGGCCCCTGGTTCCATTCCCAGTGCCTCCTAAATAAGACATCAAGGTGTCATGAAGGGCTGGCATGGCGAGACACGCAAAACACACAAGAAGGAAAAAAAAAAAACATAAGAGAGACACTACGAAAAAGGGAGCAGAGGTTCCCGGTGCCTCCTAAAGAGGACAAGCAAGATAGCGAGCTGATGTGATGGACAGGCAAAGCAAGCTGATGCAGTAAGATGATGCAACAAGAGACACAAGAAGAAAAACACAAGAGACACAACAAAGTAGAGCACAGAGGTGGCTCAAGCAATTAGTCTCCTCCCTCCCATATCAGAGGTCCTGGGTTCATTTCCCAGAGTCTCCTAAAGAAACAAGGAAGAAAAACAGATACAGCAAGTGCAAGCAACAAGGGGGTAGGGAGAAATAAATAAAATAAATCTTAAAAATTAAAAAATTAAAACAAAAACCAACCAAACAAAAAAGTTATAGGCACATAGTTTATCTAGGGGCAACAATTTCCTCTGGATGCAGACCTGTGACACTTAGAAAACAAGTTACCTGCTTCCAATATACAGAGGGACAGTCACAGGACAATGAGTGAGGTAAGAGTTTCAGTGGAAATCAGGATTAGGTGGGAACAATGAACAATAATGTGTCAAACTTCTATACTTCTTGTGCATTAGAATCAATCAGAAAAAATAGTTCAGAAATATCAATAGGAGGCTCTCCTTTTCCTGCTGCAGAAAGCATCTGCAGCCTTTTGGCACAAAGGGAAGGACCCTCCATAAAGGCTTAGAAAGTTAAATGGGGCTATTATCTGACCACGATAGTGAACTGAGAAGCTGGGCTTATGTCTTATCTTCTGAACCTAGAAGATATTGCTCTGAAAAGAATGAAGAAGTGTCCCTCTGGGGGGACCAGAAGGGGTCCAATATCACCTGTATTCTGTGGGGATACAAGGGCAGCCACTCACCCATGACAAAGCCACACCACAAGCAAAGCATTGTGGGTCATTACACTGAGAGACCAAGAATCCAGTTGCAGCATTGAGCATGCCAGGGCAGGGGCCACCCACACAGTCCAGAAAAGGGTGTGATGGTGGGTAATGGGGGAACTGAGCTAATTAGGTGGTCTGGAAGGCTTCACTGAGGAAGTAAAGTGTATATCAGATTCATTTTGAAGAGATCTGGGGACTGGCAGAAAGGATACTTAAGGCCAATATTTGGGATTTGGGGCAGAGAGTTCCTCCTGGGTAAATGTTGTGAAGTGCATTTATGTGAATAAATAAAAAATGATGAGAAAAATGGTAATTTTAAAGTATTTTATTTTGGGATTGCAAAACCATTTGGAAAAAATTTCTTGTAAAATTACTGTGAAGTAGGCATGATCAATTATGTTATAGTTAGGTACAGAAATAGAGAGACAGAAAAGAATAGTCTCCTAGTGTTTTTTTGTTTTTGTTTTTTTAAAGAAACCACATGGGCTCTCTTTGCAACTCCCTGTGACTCTACAATTATTTCAAAATAAGAAGTTAAAAAATAACCATGTCACAAAACACTATTATCAAGATCATATCATACTAACAATTAGTAAATATGCACATTTCTAAGTATCATGAATGAACAATAGGAAGAGAAATATCTATCTTCCAAGTAATTCTTCATTCAATGCTTACTATATGGATTGTAACATAAGATGAATTAGATCCAAAAGAGAAATAAGGCCTAAGTTTTTCTCTAAATGTATCAGTGAACACATGAATTAGAGATCTATTATACAAATCATAAAATAAAAGCTTTCCTAACTCATAGTTGAGGAAAATACCTACTGTTTGGGTGTTATTAGGTTTATAGTACCAAAGGTGTAAGACCAGAGCTGGATTTGCCAGCAGCCATTTTTTGGTGATGATGATGTAATATCATTTCTGCAGAAAGAGTCCTTACAGACACCTACAGCCCAAATGCCCCTTGCCTCTTACTTCTACCTGCCAATAATGCCTGCCACAAACAAATCCCTGGGAACTCAGAATAGACAGGAACAAAGTAAGGCTCTCAGGATTGTAAGGTGTCTTTTGGTTCATCCTTCTTAATGTCACATTTTTTCAGTCTTCTGAAATAGTGAGTTTGGGGTGAGCAGTTTTAGTATCTAGTATATAGCATCAAATTTACCCTAAATTTACCCAAAAAACAAATTTACCTTAAATATGTTGATCATTTTCCATAAGCTAAAATACTCTTCCAGAGAACTTATATATTTTTTCTGTAATTTATATGAAAAAACTGAGAGTGTTTAGTTTTTCATACTTGGTGTAGATACTTTCAATGCCTGTGTCAAATTCTGACTGCACAGACTTTTCTGCTATTTCTCTCAGTAGATTTTTTAGGGTGCAAATATGCTCTAAGAATTTTACTTTGTTTTCCCTTAGTTTTTTTTTTTCTCAGAATCTATCTCTTCAATCTATAAATTGGAAGACCCAAAAAACTCTTAATTTGTTCAAAATCAGAGTACAATTCCTCCCTCTGATTTGTCATCTTTCTCTTCAATTAAAGTGATTTTGTTACTTGGATTGCTAACTGCTTTTCAGCATTTTTAACATGCTTCTTTAGGGGCTCAATGTAGCTTTTGAGTCTCTTACTGTGCCTAGCTGCAGCTTGCTCAATTGGCTTTAGGTGATGATCCCGGTGGTCAGAGGATATCCTGCAATGATGACACAATAGCTCCAGGTCTTCATCACAGAACTAGGCTAGGATTTTATTGTGTTTTTCACACAGGGGTTTCTCTTCCCACAGTTTCCTCTTGCTTCTCCTGGTGAGAAGTTGCTTCACAATATCAGCCATGTGACCTAACTGACAGTTCTTCTTGAAGTTCCTGTCGAGGCAGTAGTGGAGGCAGACAGGACAGGGGAGGGTATCTGTAGATTTTCCCAGCACTGGGTGATGCAGGAGCAACAGAAGTTGTGGCCACAATTAAGGGTCACTGGGTCCCTTAGGAAATCCAGGCAGATGAGACTGCTGGCCTCTGCTTGGAGGTCAGGCAGGGAAGGTAAAAAGGCCATTGTGCAATGAGGATTTCTATCAAAAGATACTGCCTTCAGAAATTCCTTTTTCTCCAGGAGCTAAGAAAAGTGAGAATCTGATGACTCTTCAATCCTCACTCTCTTTCCTGAAAGCCAATATCTAGGAAGTTTCAAGCTTCAAGTTTGCTTCTGCCTCCTTCCCTTCTTCCCAGAAATCTCTTCCAAGGGTAATCAAAATACACAGTCAAGCTAAGATCTCACTGAAGCATCTTCTCTTGCTTCTGATTTTCTGCCAAACTGAAGCACAGGATGGCATCATATTGTTCATTAAAGAAGCATATTGCCAGTCACCAAGTTGTTCCTATGGGTGAGAAAATATTCTCTTGTGAAACTGGAGACAAGCAAGCACAAACTCCTTCCTATACAAACCATACCTTAGGGAAACCAAATGAGAGTAAATTTCTATTCATGGATGTATTCCAGATAAGAAATGCAATATGTGGCCCACCACCCTCAGTGGACTTACACATCCTGGGGCTGTGGTGGGAGGTGTGGGAGGTGGGCAACATGGGAATCTCAATGGGTTCTGTGTAATATTTTGGGTAATCTAAGCACCTCTTAAAATATATTTATATATATATAAATAACATTTTTGTAAGCAAATGCACATATATGCATATATATTTATATATCATTTTACAAATATTGGTATGTATTGTGAAAAATTTGATTTTTACCCACAATAAAATATAAATTAATTAAAAAAAAAAAGAAATGCAATATGGTATTATGATTGTGGTAATGATTTTACAGATGTGTAGATTTATAAAACCTTACTTAATTTTATACTTTAAAATCCTGTAGTTATATTTCCCCTCAAAAAAGTTATTTTCAAAAGGGGGTGGTGGCAAAACCTTTTTACATTCCATAAAAATTTGACCATTATTTAACTTTCAGGTAAAACCACAGTTCTGTCACTCTAGCAAACTCATAAAATGGCATGTCCACTATATTGCTAGGCAATATCATAATGGTAAAATGACCTTGATTATAAATTGCATCTGAACTTGGAAGAACAAAAAAGACACTATATCTTATGGGAACACCATAGCTTAGGCATTTTTGGTGACCCATATTATTGGGAAGTCATTAGAAAAGATCACGGGACCTGTACCCATGGAGTTGTTACATGATATATGTACTCTGTGTTGCATAAGGCTTTTAAGCCAGAGCAATTCCCACCCATGCCCAGTGTGGATCTTGTCTCCTGATCCCAGGCTGTCACCTGAATGGCAGGGGCAAGGACTCCCAAAGGAGAACAGTGCTTAATATTGCCCTATGGAAACCATGGTTCCTGTTCCATATCCTTCTAAATGAATCTGATGACAAGTGTGGACTATAATAGCCTTGAGAATCTTAATGTTTTGTAGAGAAAAATCTCTTGTTCCCTGTTGCAAAAAGAAAGTCATGGAAATGTAAACCCTGACTGGATATTTATCACAATAAAATAAACTGCTGTTGTGTGTGTGTACTGATGAACTTTTATTTTGTAAACAGTCTCTATTCCTTAACATTTATGCCACAGTAAATACAGTTGAAGTGACATGTCTGGAATGATGTTTAGTATTTGTTTCAATATAATTGGAGGCAGGAGAAAAAAGAATGTAGTATAAATAACACAAATTGCCAATGAGTTGATAATTGATGAACCTGGGTGATGGGCACATGGGGATTCATTTTGCTAATGTGCCTACATTTGAGTATGTTTGAAATTTTTCATTATAAAAAGGAGAGAGATTTCTG
This sequence comes from Tolypeutes matacus, assembly GCA_026826555.1. Lineage (NCBI taxonomy): Eukaryota > Metazoa > Chordata > Mammalia > Cingulata > Chlamyphoridae > Tolypeutes > Tolypeutes matacus. The sequence continues at coordinate 3,353,222 of JAKSZT010053902.1, forward strand.
CTTCTGGTCTGTCTCTTTCATTGAGAACAATCCAACAGGTGGATAGAATAAACAGATCTGACTGAAGGCATTGGAAAGCAAAGAAGGCTATTAGGACCTTAGAAGGAAAAATCCTGGAGAAAAGAGGAACCATACATTGGAGTTCAGGTCAAAGGGTATTCCCCAATAGAATACATTCTATTTTAATGTATGGTGCATATAGACAGTGTAAAAAGCATTTGACCTTTGCATCCTCTTTTGCATATTCACTCATGAACTTCAGGCATTCTCCCTCTCAGCTGCATATTTATGTCTCTCTACTTGCTTATACCCATCGGCATACAAATGATGTGTTATTGTAAAGAATCTCAAAAAAGAAATGCTCACTTGATCCCACTTCCAACTCTAACTAGCATCCCATTTCTCCAATCTTTTTATAGCAAAACTCCTTGAAAGAGTTTTCTTTCCATTCTCTCTTGAAATCCTTACAAAGCAAAATTTTAGTTACCATCCCATGAATGCCTTTTCTTAAATTAATAAGTGATGCCTATTGACTAAATTCAAGTTATTTAAAATCCTCAACATAACTAGTAAGAGCATTTAACTTAGCTGGTAATTCTCTCCTGAAATCTTTCTTTCCTTGGCTTTTAGACCACCACACACTCATGGTTTCCCAACTTCCTTTTCGTTCACAAGATTGTATTTATCTCCCCTAACTCTAAATTAGTTTACCAGAACTAAACTTTCTAGATTTAGCAACTAACAATAAGGACATAATATCACTGAATTGTTTACTTGAAAGTGGTTACAATGGGAAATTTTATGTCTTAGATGTTACAATAAAAAATAAAACAAACAAACAAAAAATGACTCAGAATTATATCAAGCAAAGAGTGAACCCTAATTTAAACTATGAAATTTAGTTAATAAGATAATCTTATTACTATTAGGTCATCACTTGTAATAATGCACTATACTAATGCAAAATGTTAAGAGGGAAAAGTAGATGTGTGAGGGGGTATAAATTGGAAATACATACTTTCTGCATTTTTCTGTAAACCTACAACTACTTGAAAAAAAAACAGTCACCCAATTCAATTTGAAATATTGCCTGGAATATACTTATCCTAAAATATTATTCATTCTTTATTTGAAATTAAAATATACTTAGGCATTCGGAATTTTTTTCAACCTTCACCTCATCAGTCCTTTAATGTCCATCATTCCCTAGGTGATCTGAAATTCTAACTCCTAAATTTTAGCTCTAGCTTGGGTATCTCATCTACATTTTAGATCCACATATCCAACCACTACTTGTCATTTCCACTTGGATGACAAGTAGGCATTGCAAACAACATGTTCAAAACCAAGGTTTTCATACTCCCTTCCAAATCAGCTCCTACTGCAGTCTACCCCATCTCTCTTAATGCCAATTCCAATCTACCAAATACTCAGATGAAATATAGAGGTGTCATCTTTGAGTCTTCCTCAAAAAAGAAATGCTCACTTGATCCCACTTCCAACTCTAACTAGCATCCCATTTCTCCAATCTTACACACCCATGTCAGAGTTATCAACAAATCCTGTTGTCTTTATTTTCAAAATGGTTACAGCATTCAGTCATTTTTCATCCCTCCCACTGTCATCACCTTGCTCTAAACCATCATTCATTTCTTCCTTGGATTTTGCAATAACTTCCTAATGGTTCCTTTGCCTTAGCCTTCTGCGGATTTCCATATATTTTCAGCAAATTACCTAATGTACCCTTGTACAATATAGATGTTATCATGTCATTCCTTGCTTCAAGCCCTCCAGTGTCTTTCCACTTTATCAGGACTTCAGTAAAACAGCCAAAGTCCTGAACATGACCTGTAGGGCCTTCCATGAGCTGAACACTCCTCCTCACTTTCCTGAACTCACCTCCTAAATACTCTGCCTCTGGTTCTCTCTGCAGGCCCTGCGTTCCTTGCCATTCCCTAAGCACTCTCCATGCATTCTCATAAAGCCTTAATTCTCTCCACACAGGTTAGCAATTTTGGGGAAAGTGACTTAGGAAGAAGCACTATCATTGCCTCCATTCTATAGAAAAGAAAACTGGACTTAAGGAAGTTATAATTTGCCCATGACGTCACATGTGGAGATAATAAATAGAATAGTGTACAGTAATAAAAATAATGTATGTTATATAATAATAATATTTATATTTAGATGTATCTTTAACTAAATTATTTAGCCAAACAAGAGACTCCAGCCCTGCCCCTGGCCTAAAGAAGGAGCTGACTCAGCAGAAGCTCATACAAGCACCCTGGGTTTCCTAAACCTCCCTCACACCCCCTCCAGATCCAGCAGGGAAATGAACTGCAGCAACCAGTACTGCGTCCTCCTGTGAATCCCCCTAAAGTATCCACCCTGCCAGCCACATGGTTTTTGAAAGATGAATCCGTTTACCACCACCTAAAACACTTCCCTTGCTTAGAGAAGCCTCCCAGATCCACCTCGTTGATTCGCTTCCCCCGGTACAAGCTTTCAAAGTCCCATGAATTCTTACAGAATCGATCCTGCTCTTATTAGGCATTTCCTTCTGAGTGGACGGATAAAGCCCGTGTCCTCGCGACCTCAAGCTCCCAGAGAAGGCCTGGCAGAAATCGCAACCGCTGCCCTGCAGGCCAGCGCGGCTAAAGCAGCTTCGCAGGCACGACCGTGCCAGGATTTGGGATGGCCCGGGGTCTACTTTTCCGTTATCCACGGTGACCCTGAGGACCCCTCCCCAGGACTCTGGGACCGCGGAGAGGCACCCTGGTTCAGTCACCCCACCCCGGTCAGCCCACCCCAACCGCTGCCTGCGCGGTCTACCTTGCTCAGGTCTGATCTATTCTCAAGCTCCGTCCCGTGTCTCCTGCTCAGATGCTCTGCTAGGCGGTCGTAGCTCTAGCCGCCCTTATTTCCTTATGGCGTGGGACATGCTGCTGGGATCTCCCACCGGGGCGAATGGCTCTTCACTTCCGGCACAGACACAAAGCAACTTCCGGTTGCCTGGTATTGTCAGAGCCTGGCCTGGATGGCCTTTTTTTTGGCATATGAAAATTTATTGCTACTGCTTGCTTTGTATCAATTTATGATCTTGGTCTTTCCTTCTTACCTTTATATAAAGCCAAAAGAGAGACATTGGCTAATTTGACAACCTTAAAATCCTGTAGTAGTTCTCATTCCGGAGGCCTTTTCACGTTTCTAACTTATAGAAAACTTAAAAGAATAGTACAATTCCCACCTATTTAAGCATCCCGTGATTGTCCATTTACACATATTTGCAATATTGCCTTATTTCTCTCCAGGTATTCATTTTGCTTATTTGTTCATTTGTTTTCCTGAACATTTTGAAAGTAAGTTTCAGACACCATGGCACCCTATCCCTAAATACTTAACCTTTAATGGACTTAAAATAAGGTGGTCTCTTTCACAACAATATCCTTACTATAATTAAGAAATTCAATAAATTTAATATTATCTAATATTGGAAAACTTGATTATTGTTGAAATTACACCAGTTTTAGTGGAGTGGGATATGAAGGTGTGACAAATATACAATAAGGATATTCTGAAAGTATGGTCTTTAAGCCAGCAGCATCAGAAACATACACTAATTTAGTAAAAATGCAAATTTTTAAGAACTACTGACCTAAAATATGCAATAAAAGGAAACAATTCTTTCCCCCACCCTGCTGGTTAATTTTATCTGGATAAAGTCCCATGCAAGGAAAAAATGATATGATTATGACTCATGCAACAGGGATAAACCTATGTTAAGAAATAACCTGAGGGTTTTTTGCTTGGTTGGTTGGTTGGTTGTTATTTTTCTTTTACTTTTTTCCAACAGAATGAAGACAGGGAAAACTCTGCACATTAAACACTTAAAATGGTTTTATCTTTCAGATTTAAAAACAAGTAAATGAAGGCACCCTATAGAATGCAGAAAGCATTTTTCTCAATGAACTCCATAGGTAATATCAGCCACTTTAGAGCATTCAACTACCTTATCTCTTTTAAAGCGTGCCAAGTAAGGATTTTTAGGTCAAATTTTTTCCTAAACTTCAAAACAGTGAATCCAACTGCCAACTAGACATTTCAGCTTCAATCTCTTAATGACAGGAAATACACCACATGTTCAAACTGAACTTACCTTCCACCCAAACCTGCTCTCCCCCAATGCTTGCTCTATCCTTGACTGTGAACACCCATCCCTTCCCCTTCCCTTCTAAACCCAATCATTTACTAGTGCCTTTAGATCCAATTCTAATCTCAATACAACAACTCTTGTTCTAGACAGCAAAAGATTAGAGCCTCCTAACAACACAATTTGGCAGGTAACATTTAACCTACCTCATCCATCCAATTCAAACAAGCTGTTCTCTAAAATATAGCTAGAGATCTTCTCAAAACACACCATTCTTCCTGGCATCCCCCTGCTTGAAATCTGTTAGCTGCTTCTCTTTGTTCTTAGTTCAAATCCCCATATTCTTAACTTGGCTCCATACCAACTGGCCCTTGCTTCTGTCAATTGCTTCATAGAAGCATATACTCTATGTGCCTCCAGGTCCGGGAGAAATGCCACCAATACCCTCTCAGTTTGCCAAAGCACGTGGGTGCTTAAGGGTGGATTTTTGATCTCAGAATAAACTCCCAACCACACATTTACTCTGAAGGAGAATAAGTGACCAGGGACCTGAAGCACTTATATTTCTTAGGGAAACTACCTACATAACTCCTGTTTTATTTGGATGGCTCCCATGATTGCCTATATCTCTCCTCCCCACTTACTTTATTTTCTGTTGGAAGTTGTAGTGGATGTTGTGTTGCACTACCCAGAACCCCCTTCAGGCAAATGCCCTCATTCTCCCTACTGCCAGGATTATTGGGAGCTCCCTTGCCCAGTTACACCTCTCCTGGGTACAGCCACAGCTAAAGACAGGTTGATGAAGAGTCACAAAGGTCCCCTTGTCTTAACTTGGGACAGCTCAGAGGTGCTATCCAGATCCAGGGCACCCAGTGGGATCTCTTGAGGCCTCTGTTGTAAATGTGTTGCAGTTCAAATTCTCATTTGCCCAGTCCTGCTTCCTTTACTCCCTTACAGGTGTTCAACTACCACATCTACTGTCTTTTGTTTTCACATCTTAGATATCCATCTCTGACCTCTGTATGGTCTCTATAAGGTTCCTATAAAGGCACTGTGGGTGTTTGGGAAACCAGAGAGGCAGGGAGAGATTTTGTAATCTCTTCTTGCCTTTGGACAAGAAGCTGGGACCTGGTACTAAAAACCCTTGTAAGTGATAAGGACAAGAGAGGCCAACTTGGAAAGAAGGATTCTAAATTGTTTGTGCTTGGAGTTCTTGAGATAAGCAGGCCTAGGTTTGAGGTATTGTTCTCCCTTCCTTAACTCTTTGATTCCTAGTATATTCCTCTTTGAACTAGGGGGGGAAAATCCATATCAAGGGTATGCTCTGAGAATTTCACACTAGTTTAGTGAAATTACGGGTTTAATGTCCCATAGCTCAGTGCAGATCACAACTTAGAAAGTTCAGTGAGCAGACTTCTCCTGAGGGTAATTCCCCTCCCCTCCCAGGGAGGAACTACTTCACCTCCACCTTCTGGGTGTACATGTTCCAATGGCTATTATCATCCAGTCCACACAAATCCAAGACTTGCAAAATATGTCAGAATAAACCCCTTGAAGGAAATGGAGCCATTTGGGTGCCAGAGATAGAAATATTTAAAAGCAGTGACACTGAACTTGGATTTGGGTGACCTACAAAGCTCTGTGCTTTATACTTTGTTTTCAGTGGGTCTCCTGGGAAGATCTTTCTCTTATACTTCTGGGCCTCTCCATAGATCTAATGGATCTATGTTTTCTGGATGGTGTACAACAAAACTGCCCTGATAAAACTTTCCCAAAGATTCTAACCTGAAGCCTAGTTTGGAAATCACTGGACAGTGTGCCTGGGTAAAGTTGATTTTGCCTGACTGGTGTGTGAGTGGAGAGATGTGGAAGGATAAGAATAGGTATTGAGGGCACTGCACTAAGTACTGTTCATCCTTTAATCCTCAAAATATTCCAGTATTGCTTCAATGATTTTCCTGGAGGTTAGCATTATTAGATAGAGAACAAATTGCAAATGATACCTGGAACCATTTTTTTTAAATGAATGTATTCAACAAATATTTGTTGAGAATCAATTCTAAAGAGTGGTTGTGCTAGGCTTTTAGGAACCATGATCAAGGAAATGCAGGTCACAATATCTACCCTTAGGGGACTTCCAGTATTATGAGGGGACAGAGTTTAACAACCACCAGTTCCATAAAAGTCACTTCCTTCTGCCTGGAGGTGCTAGGAAGTAGAGCTCTGTGCTGGTGTAACAGAGCTTCATTGTTTTGTCAATGAGTCACTGAAAGATTCCCAGAGGAAGGGAAGTATGGTGAGGAAGACGGTTTCAGTACAGAGTTACAGGTGAGGTGCTAAACTCTATTTACCACAATGACATATAAGGAGACAGGTGGAGTTTCATCATGCATGCTGTGAAAACTGACATGATTCAGTTGTTCAACTTGGATTGCATCTACTGGATTAAACATTTTGAAGATTTATAATCATCAACTCTATACAATCGAGCTTTCACCTCTCCATACTTTTCAAATGGTTCTCCATGATGATTGCATCCATTTCCATTAAACATTTTAATTATCTAAAGGTTCTGGAACTTAACCTTCTCTACTAGTCCCAAACTGTACTTTGAATAACTGTTTCAGCTTTGATTTCTTCTTTCTGCCCCCTCTGATGCCTGCATTCTTTAGGTATTTGCACTTGGCTCTCTTTTAACTTTCTATCTGTGCTTCTCCACCCATTTTCCTTCTCCACAAGATGCTAGGCAGCAGGGCACATAACAGTAATTTTTCTCATTTCCCTGCTGTTTGATCCTTAGGATGTGTTGGGGATGAGAAACAGAGATATGGCCCATGACTTATGGGAGCTAGCTTGGTATTATCAGATAGATCTTGCTGTTCTCCTGTTGAACAAAAACAATTTCTGAGACCATCAACATTACACGAGGCCATTCTGTCACTAGGATGTGTCATGATAAACACAAGTCCACTCTGTAATTATTTCTGAACACAGACAAAACATGAATATTATTCAAACCACTAAATGACCAAGTATCCATTTTTTTTCTGGCTTCTATCAGTGACTGTTGTTACTTTACTTATTATAACTTCAGTCTCAGTCTTATGACCCTCCATTCATAAGCTTTTTTAAGATACACACAAAGAATTATCTTACTTTTTGACAACATCCAATCAGAGAAAAGCCCCACTTCCTTAAACTTTCCCTCAAATCAATTAATGTAATATAAATCCGAGAGTATTTTCTAATACTCTCTTACTGGCATGCCCCAGAGTTCCCCCATGGTGTGTTTTTTCCTCAGCTGTAAGTAATAAACCCCACCATTTAAAGTCAGGTCTGTTCCTGGTAGTCTTTGGCTGGAGAGGAGGGAAAGGGATAAGTGGGAAGCACAACAACAAGGAAGAGAGAGTGCAGAGGCAGGCCTCCCTTAGTGTAGTGGGAGGAATTTGGAGACTGGGCATGTTGTTTCAAACAAGATTTTGATGTGTCCAGAATCACTGCTCTTGAAGCGATGACTCTACCTATGATCCATGTGCTGAATCCCAGGGCTGGGATTGGGGTGAAAGAAATGAGGTATTGGACTTGGGTGCAAAATTTAAGGGGGTACCAAAAAACTCAGTCTTCAAGACAAATGATATTTTAAGGCAATATTTTTAAAAACCAAAATTAACACAAAAAATCCATGATGAAGAAATACCAAAATGTAAAAATGAAGGAAGCAAAATGAAACTTCAAAATTCCACAGGTAAAATTCTTAAAGAAGAATTTAAACAGGAAGCATGCCTGCTATGTTCCAGGCACAGCAAGAGGCCACTGCAGTTAGAGGGAAGAGATACATTAAAATAAATGTCTAAGTTACTTTTCCACTCAAAAGACTCAGATACTCTGATTTAAGAGGAAGATCTCAAGTCTATAAACAGTCTACTTGGCCCTATAAGATCTGGCTCTTCTCCCATACCCACCAGATCTGCCTACCTGACCTCACTTCTCCCACTCCCCCCTCACTCACTTTCCTCCCATCACATTGATTTCCTTGCTGTCCCAGTCTTGGCAAGCCCCTGCTGTATAGCATGTGCTCAAGGTGGAATCTTTAACATAGACGGGTGCACAGCTCTGATCTATAATTCATCTGATCTGGCAGGGCTCAGCAATTTTTCTTACAGACCCTTATATGTTAAACATCTCTCCAAATATTATTCTGTATACTTAGATGACCCTTTTTTCACTGCTTTTTAAGGTTGAATTCTGATACATTTTGGTGACACAAGTCAAAATCACTTTCCCTGGTAAAGTTATGGGTCAGGGACTGTGTTAAGTGCTTTCCATGCAGTCTATTTCTCCTCAAACTTTTACAACTTTATGAGTTAGTGCTGGAAAAGACAATCTGCCAGAGGCACTGAGGGTACCTGCATGTCTTGCTGGGTATGCCAAGAATGCAGGACCCTAACAGCTCTTTACCTAGGCCATTTCCCAGGGTTGTGTTTGCTGGGAACATCCTTGGATGTTCATCCTTGGTAGATAAGGTAAAATCTCCTTCTGTGACAAAGAGCAAGCTTACTATCAAAGTATATTCCCCAAGCTCAGGTTTCCATGCCTGTGACACAACTCACTCTGTGCACAGTATCTACATGGGTCCTTCCATATCACTTCAGTGGGACTTGGGAGATGTGGAGAGTCAAGCTGAAAATGATGCTCATTCTGCTTGTTGTGCCAAGAGTAAGCAAAGTATTTTGTCCCTGGCCCAAGAGTCTTATATCTTCTGCCAGATACCACAAAACATTAACAAGCTAACTTAATAAGCTTGCAAGCAGGGTTACATCCCAAACACTGAAGGTTTGGAGTAAGTATCATCAATTACACTGTTAAGTTCAATTAATAAAAACTTAAATTGGCTTATCCAAAGTTGTAATACTAATTCGTAAACTCACTGGCATGTAACTTAGCCATTAATCTCATTAACCTTTCTTGGTACTCCCAAAAAACACAAAGCAGTCCTTTCAACCTATGTAAAGCACTTCATAAGTGTCTTTTTAAACTAGAAATTTCAAAATTGTTAATAAGTCTAAATAGTCTAACACAGAAAATTTGAATTTTTTTCATTCCACCACTCTTTATAATAATGTAAATATGCACAACACAAGTTGAGAAGCAACAGGCTCTGACAGAAATGAGTTTTCTTACTAAAACTGCTACTTAACTGGGCATATCTCCTTGACCAACTTAATTTCTTTGAGCTTTAGTTTCCATTTTAGAAAGTTTGAAGCATTATATGAGAAAATACACATAAGGAGCATGCTAAAGTGCCTGACACAGAACAGATGGTCAATAACTCACACTGTGCAGAAAATAGTTATCATAGCAGGCTGGAGACTGGTGTCTTTAAAAGCCCTGTTTTCAACATTGTTGCTTAGCTAGTATCTGGAAACTTGAATGTAGGAAAGTTTCCCACCATTCCCTACCAGGAACAGTTCACTGTACCTAGCCTGTTTGCATACACAATGTGATGTATGCTGAACACCTGCTTTCCTTCTGAAAATATGGAATTTTGATGCTTACTGGACAGAGAGTGCCACATGACTGTTGCCCAGTAAGTACCTTGGATGCTGTGTCTCTAAGGACCTTCCTTGGTAGACAACATTTCACATAGTTTATCACAACTTTGAGAATGTATGTTCATAACTTTGGTTAATGTATCCAACACTCACAGGAGTGTAGACTTCATGATTTGAACGCTCCCCTTTTTTTCTCAAAATTGTAGTATCAGCCCCTATTCTCAGCCTGTTGCATAATGGAGTCTCAATAAATGTTTGGCAGATAACTTAAATCTGTGGTAGATTCCTAACTCTCAGATTCAACTGTTGTGCCCTTGGATGATACATAACATGTGTGAGACCAAACATGTTGTGATGGCTAGGCTAATGTGTCAACTTGGCCAGGTAATTGTGTCCAGGTGTTTGGTCAAGCAAGCACTGAGATAATTGTAATACAAGAGCATCTATGGACTTCAGTCACCAGTGAGTTTACTGCATGGATGGCTGTTTACATCTCTATCAATCAGGGAGATTGCATCAGCAATGGGTGATGCTTTTATCCAATCAGTTGAATGACTTGAAAGGGGAAGTGATTTCAACATTCAGAGAGAACCCCAGCTTGTCTTTGGACAGCCAACTTCTCCCAGAAACTCATCAAGGACCTTTCTTTGGACATTCATCGGAGCCCCTGGTTTGCATCCTGCCTGTGGAACCTAGACTTGTGCAACCCCATGGTTGTATGAGACACTCTTATAGAATCTCATATTATTGACAGATATCTCCTGTTGATTCTGTTTCCCAAGAGAACCTTGACTAATACACATGTTTATATGTAAAACAGAAATGCTATTCCTAAAGGCAATATACCTTGCAGGATGAGGTGATGTCTAAAGGTTGGCAATGTAGGCTGCTTGATCCTTCCTTAAGACTCTCCATAAATAATTCTTTATAGATCACATGGCCACTTTCCAAGTGTTGCAAATTTAATTAACAAGGGACAACTACTTCCATTGTGTCTCCACAGATCTCAGCAAAATCCCAAGAACCTGCATTTTTCACTAAGGTTTCTGAAAGTCACAGAAGACTGGATGGTGGACAAGCCAGAGGCTCAGAAAGCATATGCTCAGGAAACCTCACCTTGCCCCTTCCTTCAGGATGTTCAGATTACTTAGAGAGGGTGTCTCAGCCCCACTGCCTTGATGCCATGTAGGAGCCACACAGCCACATGTGGGCAGGGTGTACAAACCATCAATGCTGAATGGGATACTTGTAAACATTGGGGGTGATTGGGGATTACCTGGTGGAAGGCAGGAAAGGTGTGGCAGAGGCAAAATGGCCCTGGAAGGAGGGGGAGTTATGAAGAGATCCTGAGGATGACTTGCAGCTCTTTCTTAGTGATCAAGACCTTGTGGGCTTGAAGTGATCATTTAGTTCCCAATGACAACCTTTTTCTAATTCTTAGTATTATTATGGCTCTGAAGAACTTGAGGGTCAAAGTAAGGCCAAGCCATACTCTTTACAGTTTGGTTTTAAACCTTCACCACCACACCACCTCTGCCCAGAAGCTAAGAGAGTGGAAGTTCTCTGCAAAGGAGTTGCTTTACTTACTTTGGAGTCTCAGGGTGAAGTAGAAGAGGGCTTTATAAATTTTGATCACCATCTTTGATCAGTTTACATCTTAGTGGGTGAGGGTTGAGTCTGTCTCTCCCTATGGGTTTATGCTCACCCCCAATTCAAGCTCACTGGTGTCTCTTCTGAGGAAGTGGCATTTAAGGTGGAAACAAAAGTACATTTGAGTCACATGAGCAAAGAAAGAGTAAAAGGAGACAAGTCTGAAAGAATAACCAATGTGGCACCTCTTAATCTTACCTCTAACTTGGTACATGAAGGATGGGAAAAGGCTAATATTTGTAAAATAATTAATAAAATAGCATTTTACAACTCTATAAGAAAGTTAGAGATGGCTATCAGAAGAATAGCCTAGGATAAAATTAAGCAGATGTGGATTTCAAGGGTGGAATTAGAGGCTGTAATTTAGAGATTAAGTGGGAATTGACTTTGTCAGCACTCTATTTTCAGGAAGACCAAGGGTAATTTAGAGAAAAAGAGAGCAGTGCTGTTGTTGAAGCAGAGAAAACCTGAGTGAAATTTGAGGCATGGCCAAAGAAGAGACTTGAGAATAAGGCTGTTTTGGGAGTTAGAGCAGGCAGGACATTAAACATTATTAAGAATGTTGATGGACTTCTGGGAAGATGGTGGACTAGAAGACATGGGACTCTCTTTTCTGCCAGAAAGATAGCTAGAAAATAGGCTAAAACAGCCCAGAAAAAGATCTTCTAGGATTTAGGATACCAGGCAATTGCTGGCCACCACCCAGAGGAGAGAGGGACAAAGGAGGAAAATCACAATGACAGAACTGTGAGTTGAAACCAGCAGCTGCTGTTGCTGGCACCCCCCTCCCCACTAAAGACACTTCAGAATTCTCAGGCCTTTGGGCCTGCCACAACAGACAAAGGGGTCTCCAGGGATCTACCACCCCAGGAAAGGGGAGAGAGTGGAACAAAACCTAAGGCTGACTCATCTTCTGACCCACAAATTTGGTCTGCTGTGTTCCAGGAGCCTTCCAGTCTGGGTGGTACCACAAGGTGTCTTGCTCTGGGAGCCTGGGAAGTACTGGAGATATCCAACCCTCACAATCTCCCTTTCTTCTAGCTGGGACTGATTGTTGAGGACTCAGAGGGGAATGGAAATATTTCCTAGCCAGGAAAAGGGAGGGGGCTGTCAGAGAAGGCTGGAGAACAGTCTCAGAGAAAGTTTGAATTACAAGATTCCTAGCCTCCAGACAGAAAGTTGTATCACACTGATCTAGTCTGTGTTGTAACAAATACTCTCTGACCAGACATTGAAATAAGAGCTGCCAAAGATCTCCATCTGCTGGCAGAACAAGAAAGTGTAGGTGAGAAAATTTAAAAAGAGGCTGATTCCAACTTCTATAGCCTCCTTCCCCAGGGCTCTAGTAAGTGAGGCTATAACCAATTACTGGGTCCAGTGCCAGTTTTGAGCAACCAGGAGTACAATACTAACAATCCAAGTTGAGTGAAGAATCAAAGAGCAGTGGTTACACATAGTCTCCTGACACTGAATCCCTACAAAACAGAAAGAAATCAAGCATCTGTGTAAACTATATCCAAATCAGATGCCTAGACATCAGCAAAAATTATGAACCATATTAAGAAAATAGAAGACATGGCCCAAGAAAAGTAATATATCAAAACCCCAGAAGCGGCACAGTTTTGAGAGAACTAATCAGTGAGAAGTGCACAAATTTCCAAATGCAAATTAATGAGTTAAAAGACAATGACCCAGCAATACCACTACTGGGTATATACCCAGAAGAACTGAGAGCAGTGACACGAATGGACATCTGCACACTGATATTCATGACAACATTATTCACCATTGCCAAAAGTTGGAAACTACCCAGGTGTCCATCAACAGATGAATGGATAAACAAATTGTGATCTGTTCACACAACGAAATATTAAGCAGCTGTAAGAAGAAATGAAGTCATAAAGCATATGACAACATGGATTAATCTGGAGGACATTATGTTGAGCTAAGCAAGCCAGACACAAAATGACAATTACTGTATGAATGCATTACTATGAACCAAATATATTGTGTAACATATTTTTTTATTCAAAAATATTTTATATGTATCCAGTACATTTAATTGAGAAATGTATATATTTATTCATCTGTATTTACTTTTTAGTTTTTAATTGTTTATATTTTCAATCATTAAATGTACAAAATAAAGTTAGGAGGGAAAATAGACAATACAGTTAAAGGTGTAAATACCATCAAGAAAATATTGAGCAAGCATAAAGAAGAACTTGAAATACTGAACAGAAAAGTAACAGAGCTCATGGGAATGAAAGACACAATAGGTGAGATAAAAAACAAACTAGAGGCATAAAACAGCAGACATGAAATGATAGAAGAAAGAAAAAGTGATACTGAAGATAGAACAGGTAAAATTGGAGAACACAGAGAGAAAAGAATGGCAAAAATTGAGCAGGGGTGCAGAGAGTTGAATGATAACACATAATAAAACAACATATATGTCATAGGTGTTTGAGAAGGAGAAGAGAAGGGAAAAGGGGCAGAAAGAGTATTTGAGGAAATAATAGCTGAAAATTTCCCAAAGCTCAAGGAAGAAATGAACTTACATTTCTAAGAAGTGCATCATATCCCAATCAGAATAAATCCAAATAGACCTACCCCAAGACACATACTACTCAAATTGTCAAATGTCAAAGATGAAGAGAAAATTCTCAGAGCAGCAAGGGAGGAGCAAACCATCATGTACAAGGCTTGTCCAGTAAGAATTAGTGCAGATTTCTCTTCAGAAAACATGAAGATGAGAAAAAAGTGCTATGATACAATTAGGATACTGAAAGAGAAAAACTCCCAGCTGAGAATTCCTTATCCTGCAAAATTGTCCTTGAAATATAAAGTTGAGTATAAAATATTCACCAAAAACAACAACAACAACAACAACAAAAAAAAAAAAAAAAAAAAAAAAGAAAATAAGAGAGTTTGAAAAACAATCTACCTTTGCAGGAAATTTTAAAGGAAGCCTTAAAACCTGAAATAAAAAGACAGGAGAAACATACTTGGAGGAGAGTGTAGAAAAAAAAATAGTGAAAAGGATAACCAAAAGAGAGAAAAAAATAAAAGACAAAAATATATGACATATGAAACCAAAGAATAAAAGGGTGGAAGTAAATAGTGCATTTTCAGTAATATCATTGAATGTGAATGGATTAAACTCCCCAATCAAAAGATAAAGGCTGAGTGGGGAGACAAGATGGCATTGGTCTAGGAGGGTACTCACTGACTAGCTCTCTGGGGATGGCCGATTGTGGACAAGGTCCTGCCCAAGAGTCTGTGCTGTGGGTGCATGGAGCGAGAAGCTTGGGTCATCTAGCAGCAGGCAGATGGATGACGTGGAGTGATTGGTGGAGATACGTGGGTTTTGAGCCTGCCTGTGGTGGTTAACACAGATGGCTGAGCCCCAACCACAGGGAAAATGGCTGGTTTGAGCCACGAATCCTGCACCCACTCCCGGTGTGAGGGAGCATACTCTGAGGGAGGGAGGGCTCTGACAGAAGGTGGAGAGGGGTTTAACTTGTGTGGATTTGGTTGCCTGAACCCCCTCATAGCTTTGGGGAGCAGATAATCTGGCTTGAAACAGTGCCAGGCTGAGGGGAGAGGTGAATCTGCTGAGGAAACCTGATTTACCCACCAGCCCGCTGACACTGAGTCTTGGCCCTAGAGGGGGCGGAGTCAACCAATTTAATCGCTCTGCACCAACAAGCATCAGAGCTTCAGCTGCCCTGGGGAGGCCAGGAAGTGAGAAGGGCTTGATTAGTTTCCACGAGCCTATTCAGGGTCCCCTCAGTGAAGGGAGTGATCTAGCAGAGGACTTCTTTTGGGTCCCTTGTATAGCCAAAAAAAAAAAGAAGACAGTCCCTTTAAAAAATGAATTTCTATTCTTAATTTAGTTTAATACCAAAAATCTTCCTCAAAACCTGGAAGATAGAACCCTGAAAGGAAATTGATAAATGCAAGCAGGCTGAGAGGATCTGCAAGGACCCTAGAAGGAACACTTCCTCCTTAGCTTTGTTTGACTTCTTCCTGGTGTGGTTGTTTGGTTTTTCTCTGTTTATTTGTTGTCTCTTGCTTTTCTTTCCTCTTTCCTCCTGCCTTTCTGTTTTCCTTCATTTTTTAAAAATTAGGTGCTGTTAGCTTACCTCTTCTTTGCTGTGCTTCTTCTTCAGTGATTTCCCATTCTCTACCTATATTGATATTGTATCCCAAGCTATCTCTTATCCTTCCTTCATCTCTCTGCCTTCTGCTTTCTGTTGTGGTTCTTAGACACCATGCTTTTTCATTAGCCCACAACTTAAGGGTGTCAATTTCTATTCTATATATTTTCTTTTCTTCTTTTTTTAAAAATTAATATTAGCTTTTTCCTTTTAGCCCTTTCTTTACTCTTTCTTTCGCTTCTCATCATTCTAGCCTTCTAAATCATTATATATATATTCCTCTATCTGGTTTCCCAGTCCATTGTAGGTACTCCACTTTTTTTCCTATTACTCTACACTGCCTACACAAGTTAAATATTCATTTCACTAAGTCCTATTTGACCCCTCTTCTAACTTTTATCAATATTACTATCATCCTTCCATTCTCACATCTTTTGATTACTCTGGCACTAATTTTTTGCCTTCAAGGTAACATAGAAAGAAGCAAGGAAACAAAATAAGAATAAAAAGTGTCAAAGAGAAAACTTAACACACACACACAGAACCACAAGCTAAATAAAACTCTAGAGGAGAGAGAGAAGGTAATTAACTGAATAAACCCAGCAAGATAAAATGATGACTAGAGGGCAACAAAAAATTACAAACAACACTGAGAAATAGGAAGACATGGACCAGTCCAATGAACAAACTAAAAACCAAGAATATTTGCAGAACATTGAACAACTAATCAAAGATTCCCAAACAAATATCATGAACCACCTTAATGAAGTGAAAAAAGAGATTAAGGATATAAAGAAGACCCTGGGAGAACATACTGAAGAAATTGTAAACATACTCAAAAAGATGATGGATATGATGATGATCAATGGCACAATCCAAGAAATCAAAAAGATGCTGGATTCACATAACAGGAGATTTGAACAGGCAGAAGAAAGAATTAGTGATGTGGAAGACAATACAGCTGAAATCAAACAGATAGTAGAACAAATAGACAAAAAAATAAAAAATCCAGCAGGGATTCCTGGATTTAACTGACAACACAAAACACAAAAACATATGCAGGGGCATTCCAGAAGGAGAAGAGAACGGAAAGGGAACAGAAGGAGTGTTGAAGGAAATAATGGCTGAAAACTTCCCAACCCTATTGAGAGAGATGGATGTGCAGATACAGGAAGCAAAGCATACCCCAAACAGTATAAATCCCAACAGGCCAACTCCAAGGCATATACTTGTAAAAATGTCCAATGCTCAAGACAAAGGGAAAATACTCAAGGCAGCGAGAGAAAAGAGAACCATCACATACAAGGCAAGCACAATAAGATTAAGTGCTGATTTCTCATCTGAAACGATGGAGGAAAGAAGACAGAGGTATGACATAGTCAAAGAACTAAAAGAAAAAAACTTCCAGCCATGAATTCTCTATCCAGCAAAACTGGCATTCAAAAATGATGGAGAGTTCAAAATATTCACAGATAAACAGAAATTAAGAGAGTATGTCAATAAGAAACCGACACTTCAAGAAATACTAAAGGAAGTTCTACAAGTTGAAAGGAAAAATCAAGGGTGAGGGAGTAGGAGGAGAGTTTAAAATCAAATAAAAAGATAAAAACAGAAACAAAACAACATATGACATATATTAATCCAAAGAAAATATAGCTGAAGTAAGAAATTCATTGTGAGTAATAACACTGAATGTTAATGGATTAAATTCACCACTCAAGAGACACAAGTTGATAGAATGGATAAAGAAATATGATCCACCTATATTCTGTCTACAAGAAACCCACCTTTGACCCAGGGATTCAAAGGGGCTGAAAGTAAATGGCTGGAAAACAATTTTACAAGCTAACAATAGCCAAAAAAGGGCAGGAGTAGCTATATATATTTATATATTTATATATTTGTCTAATATCAGACAAAATAGACTTTAAAGGCAAAATTATTGTAAGACAAAGATGGATACTATATATTAGTAAAAGGGATACTCTCTCAAGAAGAGAGAACAATCATCAACATTTACGCACCTAATCGGGGTGCCACAAAATACGTGAGGCAAACTCTGGAAAAGCTAAGTGGAGAAATAAATACCTCTACAATTATAGCGGGGGACTTTAATACAATATTATCATCATTAGACAGAACATCTAGACAGAGAATTGACAAAGAAACAAAGACTCTCAACAATACGTTAGAAGATCTGGACTTAATAGACATATACAGAACAATACACCCAAATATAGCAGGATTTAAATTTTTCTTGAGAGCACATGGATCATACTCCAAGATAGACCACATGCTAGGCCACAGAAAAACTCTCAATGAATTCAGAAAGATTGAGATTATACAAAGTAATTTCTCTGATCACAATGGAATAAAATTGGAAATCAATAAGGGCCAGCGAAACAGGTAAGGCACAAGGATATGGAAGTTAAACAACACACACTTAGACAAACACTGGGTCAAGGAAGAACTCTCAAAAGAAATTAGTAACTACCTTGAAACTAATGAAAACGACAACACAAAATATCAAAACCTATGGATGCAGCCAAAGCAGTCCTGAGAGGGAAGTTCATAGCCATATATACATATATTTAAAAAGAAGAAAGAGCTAAAATTGAAGAGAGAACTGCACACTTGGAGGAATTGGAAAAACAACAACAAACTATGCCTAAATGAAGTAGAAAGAAGGAATAACAAAGATTAGAGCAGAATTAAATGAAATAGAGAATAAAAAAGCACTAGAAAAAAAAAAGAAAAAAAAAAGCTGATTCTTTGAGAATATCAATAAAATTGACAACCCTTAGCCAGACTAACAAAGAAAAAGAGAGAAGAGATGCAAATACACAAAATAAGGAATGAGCAAGGGGATATCATTACTGACCCCACAGCAATAAAGAGTATCATAAGAGGATACTTTGAAAAATTAATGCCAACAAGAATGATAATATAGAGGAAATGGACAAGTTTCTAGAAACGCACAAACAGCCTACATTGATGAAAGAGGAAATTGATGAACTCAACAGTCCAATTACAGATAAAGAGATAGACTCAGTCATCAAAAACTTCTCAACTAAGAAGAACCCAGGACCAGATGGCTTCCCAGCTGAATTCTACCAAACATTCCGGAAAGAGCTAACACCAATTCTACTTAAGCTCTTCTAAAAAATAGAAGTAGAAAGAATATTGCCTAACTCATTCTACAATGCCAGCATTACCCTAATACCAAAACCAAACAAAGATACCACTAGAAAGGAAATTACAGACAATTTCTCTAATGAACCAAGATGCTAAAATCCTCAACAAAATACTTGCTATTCACATTCAACAACATATCAAAAGGATTATACACCATGACCAAGTGGGTTTCATCCCGGGTATGCAAGGATGATTCAATATAAGAAAATCAATAAATGAAATACACCACATAAACAAACTGATAGAAAAAAATCACATGATCATTTCTATAGATGCAGAAAAATCATTTGACAAAATACAGCACTCTTTCCTGATAAAAACACCGCAAAACATAGGAATAGAAGGAAACTTTCTGAATATGATAAAGGGTATATATGAAAAACCCAAAGCTAAATTCATTTTCAATGGAGAAATCCTAAAAGCCTTCCCTCTGAGATCGGGAACAAGACAAGGATGCCCACTACCACCAATCCTATTTAACAATCTCTTAGAAGTATTGCTCAAGCACTGAGGGAAGAAAAGTCTATAAAAGGCAACCAGATTGGAAAAGAAGAAGTAAAAATTTCATTATTTGCAGATGACATGATCCTATACATAGAAAGCCCAGAGATATCTACAACAAAGCTTCTAGAACTTGTAAAGGAGTTCAATAATGTTGCAGGCTATAAGATCAATGCTCAAAAATCAGTAGCATTTCTGTACACCAATAATGAGGAATCAGAGGAGAAAATCAAGAAAAAAATGCCATTTACAATAGTAACTATAAGAATCAAATATCTAGGAATAAATTTAACTAAAGATGTAAAGGACTTATATACAGAAAACTACACAACACTGTTAAAGGAAATCAAAGAAAATATTCCCTGTTCATGGATAGGAAGACTAAACATCATCAAGATGTCTATCCTACCCAAACTAATCGACAGATTTAATGCAACCCGAATAAAAATCAACACTGTATTTTTTAAGGAACTGGAAAAACTAACCACAAAATATATTTGGAAAGGTAAGAGGCCCCGAATTGCCAAAGAAATATTGAAAAAGAAAAATGAAGTTGGAGGTATC
>JAKSZT010053902.1:3382996-3403228 GCA_026826555.1 Tolypeutes matacus
GCTTATGCACGTCTCGGCAAGATATCATAGATGGCAAAGTGGACACTACTCAAACAGTGGGGTTCATGAGGGCTCTAGAGAGACCCAGGTCCTGCAGTTATGTTGGATAGCTCCAGAGTTTGGTACCTTGCCAGTGGGCCCTACTTTAGAGATTGTTCTCCCAAGTGTGACAGAGTGGGACTCAGATGTGACTTCTCTACACATGCCTCTTATGTACCTTTTGTTTGGACCTATGATTTGTGCTGGAGTTGGTAGGTTTACTTTCAGGAGACTTGAGTCTCTGGGCTGTCCATGTGCCAGCTGGGCCCAGAACCTCAGCAGACTTCCAGCACCTACTCTCCAGTTCATTGGACTCTCCCAGGACAGCTGATGAGGAGGTGAGGATGGACAACCACCACACCAAGGAACCGAGAGAGTCTATAAATGGAAACAAGAGAGTCCCATCCATCAGCCATATGGGATCAAAGTCCCCTCTCAATTATAGATTGATTAGGCATCACCATCCTTGAATCCTCAGGATTGGCAAAATAAAATATGGACTAGAGTAGACTTACTGGTGTTCAACTATAGACTTATTGTGATTCTAGCAATGGAAAAATTATATCATTGAGGTGGAAACAATGGCCACTGGAGGTGATGAAGTCAGGGAAAGGGAAAAAGAGGTGTAATATGGGGACATTTCCAGGACTTGGAGTTGTCCTGGATGACATTGCAGTGACAGATACAGGCCAGTATATGTTCTGCCATAGCCTACAGAATTGAGTGGGAGAGAGTGTAAATTACCATATAAATTATAGTCCATGCTTACTGGCAATGCTCCAAAATGTGCTCATCAATTGCAATGAATGTACCACACTAATGAAAGAATTTGTTAATGTAGGGAAAAGGGTTAAGACTGGGAGTGAGGCATATGGGAATGCCTTATTTTTTATGTAACAATTTATGTAATCTAAGTATCTTTTAAAAATAAATAAAAATATATTTTAAAAACTTAACTACATATGTCCATAGAAAATTCAATAAATGTTCTATGATATTTATAGAGCAGTTTATATTTGAGAACAAGGCTCCTCAACCAAGGCCCTCTTGCCGTTTTAGAATAGATCGTTCTTTGGTGTGAGGTACAGTCCTGGATATTGTAAAATGTTGTAGTGGCTTGAAACTATGTACCCCAGAAAAACTTTTTCTTAAAATGTTTCAATTCCTGTGTGTGTGAAACTATTGTAAAGAGGAAATTTTGGTGAGATTATTTCAAATAAGGTGTGGTCCAACAGAATGAGGATAATACTTAATTATATGACTAGATTCCTTTATAGGCTGAGTGAAATTCTGATGCATAGGGAAAAAGACACAGGGAACCACCAATAGGTGGAAATCAGTGGAACCCAGAGCCTCCATTTGCTGCGCCATGTGACAGAAAAGTGAAGGAGCAAGGATTTCCATAAGCCAGCCCCATCATATCATAGTCTTCTGCAAGAAATCATTGCTTTGATGATCCCTTGATTTTGGAATTCTCCTAGACACAAAACTGTGAGCCAATACATTCCAGTTGTTTAAGCCAACAGATTGCTTGGTATTTGTGTCAACAGCCATGAAATTAAAACAGATGCCTAGCAGCATCTCTTGCTTCTATGCAAAGATATCAGTATCATATTCTTCCCCTAATCATGACAATGAAAATAGTCTCCAAAATTGCCAAATATTCCCTAGAGCAAAATATTGACTGAGGTTTAGCTCATGATTTCTCCTATAAGTTCTATAAGTTTTTCTATAAGTTCTCTGTGCATTTAAGACTAATGTGAAATCTGGCATTTTTGTATCTGATATTTTATATATGACAATAGCTCAATTTTATATGTCATGTTGTTTGAATTTTTTAATCATTTCTCATATGAATTACTGAGTCAATTTTTAAAATCCTTATTGAATTATAATTATGGACTTTACCATTTATTTTCATTAACTTCTGCTATATATAATTTGATAGTATGTTATTAGATTTATACAGTTTTGGAATAGTAATGTCTTCATGATGAATTGGCACTTAGTCTTCCTACATATATTTTACTTTTGGATGTATTCTGGTTAACTTTAACTTCTCATCCCCCCCCCCTTTTTTTTTTAGTCCTCTCACTTATTCTTCTGACTCACTCTTTTCTGATAGTACTTTCTAAAAAATTGAGTACTTCATTTAAGGAATGTTTATGAGAAAAATACACACACAGGGTCTACACTGCATAAAGAATATTCTTAAGGGAGATGTGGAATTCAGACTGCTGATTTCTACATGGTGAGACAATTTTAGTCCATTATGAGTGACAGCTTCCTTATGCTCTGGGCTTCTCATTTGCTGTTAGCCCAAATGAGAGCCTTTCCTAGCAGAAGACTAGGAAAGGATATGCTACATTTTAAAAATATACTGTGTAGGTTGGTTTATCCATCTGCTCCTTGCTCCTCAAAATAAGGATGATGTGATACTCAGAGATGACTCCATGCTTGAACAGTTAGGACTGTTTTCAGATCAGTCACTTCAGTATATTTTGACAAGTCAGTATCCAACAGGCTTATCCACCCTGATTTCTCTTTATTTTTGCATTAACTAAATAGATAATATTTTCTCTGTATAAGCCATAAAAAATTTAGGTCAGGTTCTGAACTCCCCATTCTATTTTCATTTTGTAATTGAAATATTAATTCCACCACTGTAGCTCCTAGAGAACAAGGCCCACTCTGCTTTTTGGGGAAGAAAAGAGAGGAATTAGCTTTGAAATGTGAAAGTTTTCCAATAGCACTCTTAAATATAAGCAAAAACATTCACATATAATTCATTTATAATTGCCTATATTACATAGATTTATGCAAATACATGTGCACACACATTTACACAATGAAACACATACTTATTGAGATTTTTAAGAGTGGATTTATGCAATGATATAGAAATATGTATTTTTCATTATTTTGTCATCTTGTTTCCTTTCAACATTTTACACAGGTCCGGAAAGAATAGGGCATTACCCTATTAGGAAATTGAAATAGTTTCTGCTGGGGGCCAAGAACAGTCCACAAATATCTAAGGATTTTTAAGAAGGAAAGAAAATAAAACTTTGTTCAAAAAGGAGAACCTATTTTGTTGATCATTTTAGTAAAGAAATTTAGTTCTTGGAAATTCAGAATATACTCCAAAACCATTACTTCTGCCTTCGAGGGTCCAAAGGCACAGCAAGTGGCGTAGCACTTCTGTGTTCATGCCAAGGTCACAGGCAGATTTATTAATTGTCCATATTATTATTATTATTCACTCTATATTTTAAAAGGAAATCATTTTCACATGTTAGAATTACTCCACAGTAGACTGATACCTCTAAGCACACCATTCATACCAGAAAAGCATTAAGTCACTAGCAGAAGAGAGCAGGTGGAGAGTTCTGAATAAGAATGTTGTGTTTTGTTTTTTCTATTTTCACTCTGAAGAACCAGCATGCCTGAGAAATTTATCAACATGACCATCATAATGGAATTCTTGCTCATGGGATTCCCTGATGACTGGATGCTACAGAGACTGTATGCTACACTCTTCTTCCTCATTTACCTGGTGGCAGTGATGGGGAACCTCCTCATTATCATTGCCACCAGCATTGACCAACATCTCCAACTTCTCATGTATTTCTTCCTGAAGAATTTGTCCTTGCTTGATATCTGCTTTATCTCTGCCACTGTCCCTAAATCCATCATGAATTCTCTAACCAACAGTCATTCCATCTCCTTCCTAGGTTGTGCCATGCAAGTGCTTCTTGTTGTATTTTCCTCTGGCTCAGAGTTTGCCCTCCTTATGGTGATGTCCTATGACTGCTATGCTGCCATCTGCCATCCTCTGCACTACGAAGGCATCATGCACAGAGGTGCCTGTGTGCAGATGGCGACAGCATCATGGCTCAGTGGATGTGTTTAAGGTTCCATTCACATAGCAGGTACATTCTCTGTCAGTTTCTGTGGGTCCAACATAGTCCACCAGTTCTACAGTGATATCCGGTCACTGCTTACACTTTCCTGTTATGGAGAACATATTTTAGAAGATGTATTTATTATTCTCAGCTGTAGCTTTGTTTTAGTGTGTTTCATTTTAATGGTTGTTTCTTATGTTCACATTTTTACCACTGTTCTAAGAATCCCATCTGTAAAGGGAAGACAAAAACTTTTTTCAACCTGTCTGCCCCACCTCGCCGTGGTGATGCTGTTCCTGTTTTGTGGGTTTCCTGCATATTTTGAAAAAAAATTTCAAATCTTCTTTATTGAAATTGGTGATATCTGTGCTTTACACAATGTTACCCCCTACCCTGAATCCTTTCATCTACAGTCTGAGGAACAAGGCATTAGGAAGAGTGATAGCAATACAACTTACAAAATGATTTCTTGATTTTGATATTTAGTTTTAATTAATTTGAATAACTTTTCAAAATAAAGAGACACCTCTACTTTCTTATTTGTAATCAACAGAATTTAACAGTGTGGTATGTTAAGAGTATACTAGGTCAAAATTTTATTAACTTTTTTTATGTGTAGGAAATGAGTACCTTGGAAACACTCAACTCAATGTTTCTCTTTCCAGTATCAATTTCATATTATCATATTCTGTTTGGGAACAAATTCTGTATGTTTTTCACTTACTGTCAGTGTTTCCAAATACATTGCAATCTCCCAACATTTTTAGGGTTGTCACAAAACTAGCATTTAAAAATTTTTATTTCTGGAAATATACTTTCATTTCAGGGCATCTGTAGTTAAATTGGGGATACATAAATATTCATAACTTGTCTTTAAGTGTTCTGTTGGTCTATGCTAATTAAATATTTACTTGTGGAGTTCAGAGCAGAACCATTATAGGATTTGTCAAATTGTGGTGATTTCTGGTCACTTAAAAATTAAGAATGTATAAAGTTGGTGATGACAACATTCTTATTAACATCCCAATTCAGAATAGAAAATCATCAGGAATGGTTTGATTTGTTTTATAGAATAAGAATCTATCACAATCCTGAAATAATTCTGAACAGGTCTCATCTCCATATATTTATGACTCTAGTTCTCCTTTTCTGAATACAATATCCTACCACAAATTTCTGTGTGTTCCTTTTCGTTTCTTTCCTTTGTTCCCCTTTCATTCTGTCATTCCTTCCTTCAACCCTACTTTCTATCCTGGACTTTATGGTTTCCCTTTCCTCTTTCTCTTGCTTATTCCACTCTTCATTTTCTGTCTTTATTTAACTTCTACACTTTAAGAGTAGATTCTTCATGTCTCCAATAAATTATAATTTCATTTCACTGTTAATTGTTATTCTATTTATATTCCCACTCATATTATCCTATGAACTGCAGAAAACCCTCATTATTTCTATCTTCTTTTTGGTGACGTTGGTGTATTCAACTGATTTATTATTGCATGCAATTTTGTTTATATTTATGATGACTTTTAAAATCATAGTTGAAAATACAACTTCCAGATCCATAAATGTGATTTGTTAAATTGACTGTTTTAGTAAAATATGTAACTCCTGGAATATAACATCAATTTCCACTACTATCAACAGGGTATCAGGGTATCTGTCTCACTGCTTTTTAACCAGCTTTTTTCTGTTCATATGGGAAAATTAGTGATATATTATCACATTATTTTACTAAATTTAATTTTTTCATTTTTCCATTCCATGTGTAAGATTTAATTTGTCAATTTTCAGTCCAATCTCTTTGCCCATTTTTTCCTTTGGAAATTAGGCTTTTTTTCCTCCTTAAAAGTCAGGATGAGATATCCATGAATTAACTTGTAAAATTCACATTCCATTTTGTGAAAAACTATTGCTTTGTAGTTTGCCAGTTTTGTACATGATGCATGCTAATACCCAAAAATCTACACCTATTTCAAATATCCAAAAATATCTTTCCAAAGCTTCTTCATATAAATTAAATATCTGCCTCCGTGTAGGTTTTACTCTAACTCTGTTCTTTGGATTCTATACCAATCACAAATTAGTAAAAAGTTAGAAGTAGACCCAAAATGAAGATTTTTTGTGTACTTTGGTGGCTAGCAGTTTAGTAACAATTTTAGGATATGTAGTCCAGAGTAATCACCAGCTTTCCTCTATTGTTTTGGTATTTTATTTTAATTATTAAAATAAAAAATTATGTGATTACAAAAATAATAGCAGTAACAGACACAACGGCAAATAACTGAATATAATTTCCCTTTAATTGTGAACCTAACTGCTTTTAAGCACCTAGGTCTATAGGCAGTGTTACCTGAGGTACTGAGGTATCCATAAATTTTTCTTTTTATTTCAATTTTCTGGTCTCCTTAATCAATTTTGTTAATTATCATTTGTTAAATTGACTGTTTATTTACAGAGTATTTATTGATGGTACATAACAAGGTAGGGTCCTCTGAGCCCCTCCCCTTCTTCAGGGGGTCTGGTATGGAAGCCATGGAGGATGGGTGATTTTCAAGTTAAGCTAGGACTCCCCAGCAGTGACTGCTTTTCTCTTCCTTTCATGCTGTTGCTGGGGTTGGTTGTCCAGGGGACTCTTACTCCTAGAAGGTCATGTGGACCTTAAGGTCCACCACCCTGTTGCTAGAGTATAATTCATTGTTGTACCAGGAAATGAGCTTGACAAAGTGTTTGCTGAGGGCAATGCCAGCCCCAGCATCAAAATAGAGTGCATGTCACTGTTAAAGTCTCAGGAGACAACCTTATCCTCAGTGTAGCCAAAGATGCCATTCAAGGAGCCATATGATGCCTGCTTCACCACCTTCTTGATGTCATCATATTTGGCCACTTTCTCCAAACCAAAGGTCAGATCCACATAGCAACAGGGTTGATATTGAAGATAGAAACAGTTTCACCAGTTATCGTATTATTTGTGATTATGTTAATCATTACCATGAGTCAAAAAATTTATCCTTGAAAAAGATTTGCAGAATTTTAATATTATTTACAGTATTCAGAAATGGCACTCTTTAGCTTTGCTGTCCAATATGGCAGGAGCTAGTAATGGCAATTTAAATTACTTAAAATTAAAAGCAGATAAGCTTTCCACATTGGTAAGTCACTTAAATGTGTTCTGGCAGCAAACTTTGTTCAAAGTATCTGTGATACACTGCTGGATAGGGATGGCAGTCTTAAGAATGACTGGTTACTTTTGGGCTAATCCTTCTACTTACAACAAGGCGTTGTATGCTCTACATAGCTGCTTCCTTAAGGGTTATGTCATAATTCAGCCCCTCTCCATAATTGTGACAAAAACCCAAGGGATACTCACTTAGAATGTTGCCTTTACCACAAACCCCAACCAAAGCCAGTACTGGTGATGGTCACATCCATTCTCAGGGTGTCAGGGTCCACCCCCCTTAGTGCTTGAGCCTGTGCTCTCTTTGCTCTTCCCAAAGCAGTCTGATGGTTTTCCTCCTATTCCCAGGTATGACCTGTTCAGATTAGCATATACAATGGTTTTAATATTTGAGCTAAATGAGGGATGAATGATCTCCAGTTCCTCAATAACCCCAGAAAGGCCATTAATTGTTTTTGAGTTTGTGGCATGAGGAAACATTGTACTTTGTCAATTAGAGCAGAGGATATGTTTTTTCTTACTCAACCAAACAATGCCCAGGTATTTGATAGAGCAGCCAGGGCCTTGCAGCTTGTCCTGATTGATTGCTCATCAGGGACATTCAAGGTGAGATACTATTGTTTCTGAAGTTTCTTTTTAATTCTGAAAGAGAATTACTGGTTAACATAATATCAATATTATGAAATAGTTTTACAGCCACAGCTTTCTTCCACTGGGCCAGATGCTTTGCCACAAGGCCATGGCAGTTGGTCTGGCTATGCATTTAGCCTTGGGGATGAACCTTTAATGTCCATAGTTAGCCTTCCCAAGTGAAGGTGAATGCTTGACTTGTCTAAGGAGATACTAAAGAAAGCATTGCCAAGATCTAAAACAAAGTGATAGACAAACTGGGTACTAATATCTTGCAATAAACAGTAATTTTTAGGACCCTTGCATACAGTGGTGGTGTTCCCTTATTTAATTCATGATACTCTACAGTCATACACCATGTTCCATTAGGTTTTCATATTGGCCATGCAGGACTATTGAAGGGGCTATAAGTAGTTATTAATACCCCTACCCTTTATAATTCCTCAATTGTAGCAGTAATTTTTTGGTGTTCCTCAGGAATTTGGATTGTTGGGTCACCACAATTCTTCAAAGTTAGGGTACCTTCACTGGGGATGATTTAGCTTGTCCCCTTAGCACCACCTTTATTACTCTGCATTGGAGGCAGAATTCACCTATGGTAGTCTGTAAGTGGCATTCTAGAGAATGTACATTCCTAAAATAAATTTGGGCATAGGAAAAAATATACACTGCATGTCTTTTGGGAAGTAATTGTCCAATTTGTAAAACTAAATTTTGTTGTTTAGCATACACTGTTTCTCCCCCATAGCCATCTGTAGCCAGAACTGGCCCATGGAATCATGCTACATTGCCATGAGTTAAAGTACATTCAGTTCTTGTATCTACTAAGGCTAATATTCTAGTTGATGAGTAGGAGACCCCAAGGACATAATGGTCCTAATCGTGTGTCACACAAGCAAATAATAGGTAGGCAACCCAAAATGGTTTTAGTGAAACTTTAGAACAAGTTCCCTAAGGACAAGAGATTTATGAACATGTTCCCTCAATGCTGAGGGAGAAGGGAAAAGAGGAAAAAAAGCTGCCATCCCAAGTCCAGGAACCTGTTGCAGAAGGACCATCATGTCCTCAGGGCACCTTCCCTGATGCCCAAACCCCAGTCCCCTTTCTCTACAGCCTTTCTGATTCCCCTAAGTGTGCTAAAGCCTCTCTGTGCAGCTTGCCACACAGGCTACCCCACTCGGGGCTCAGGATTGACACCAGAGGCCCATAATAATGGTTGAGAGCAGTGAAACCTTCAGTGTCAGGCCCCACAAAATTGGCAGTATAAATGGCATATTTCATCCCCAATCCCTATAAAACTCTTCCATGGACTGCCAATGAGGGGTGACGTGAAGTATATTTCCTTAATTGGGCCATACAGCCTGACATCTATTAATGAGCATTAGCAATAGTGACACAGTTTCTGTTTCACTAGAGGCAGTATATAGATGCTGACATAGGGAAGGGTGAGTGGTGATGGATGCCAAGTTATTCATTAAAACCACTGCTAGTACAACTCCTTCTGCTCCAGTGTTCATAATATGAGAAGCCAGTTATGCAGAGACTCTATTGATCTCTGCCTGTACCTTTGCCATAAATTGTCCAACTCGGCAGCAGTATAGTCCCTCATGGTTACATGTAACTTTTGCTAGGGGAGTTTGGAAATGCTGGACCTCAGGAGGTTGATTTTGTAACACCTTCAACTTATGCTGTATTATAGGCACAAACTTGGGGCTTCCTCATCTTCTACTTCCCATTTTTCCTCTTTCTCATCTGAGGAGGAGTCAATAGGATCCCATGCCTTAGGGTCCCACCTGTGAGTGATTAATATCATCCAGACCTGAAATAGAATCAGCCTACAGCTCCTAGTTCAAGCACATCTACAAGCTAGGATTTACAACTGATCATCATCTTGTTGTAGCTTTTCTTAAACATGGGGCACAGAGGCCTTTGCTTCTTGTTCTGTCTCAGTAGCCATCTGCAAGGCTTCTAAGAGAAGCCATGCTATAACCACCACTATCTGGCAGTCTCACTTTTTCTTATTTAAGTGCAGCTGCTCTGCTAACTGCTGTAGCACAGACAGAATACCTGCCAGAGATTTTAGGGTGTCTCCATATTCTCTTAGCAGTCCCTTCTCATCCAAGAAGGCAGCCACCCTTCACATGGCTATTATAGGCCAACTCAAGATTTCCCTAGTAGATTTTCCTTTCCCTGATTTCATGCCTGCTACTGCCAGCAGTCCTTCAGTCTTCTGCTTTGTGGCTCACTGATTCACTGATTGTTCCAGCTCAACTCTGGAGGGGCATGAGTTGGTACAGCCATGAGACCAAAGAACACATTAGGCACAGAATCAGACCTAAGCTTTATTGAGACTAATGAACAGGAGAGGGTCTCCAATGGTGGTGGTTAGGGAATGAAGATAGCATCCCACAAAGAGATGGGAAAATGAAGGGTCATTTAAAGGGTTTCAGAACAAAGGCATTCCACAGGGTATGAGAACAGAGTTTCTGCTAAGGTCCCATGATGGTGCACATGGGTTCTGGTGATGTTATTACAGGAATGAAGTTTTACCCCTCTGAGGAGATTTTGTTTATGATACCATCTATTCATCCTATCCCCTCCAGGGAGGGTTGTTAACTTTTAACTTAGGTCTAGGTCACATAGACAGCTACATGCTGAGCACTTTGGGGAGCCTGGGTCCTGGGTCCCCACATAAACTAACATTATTTTATTCCTTACCAACTTCATACCTATATCCTGCTATCTATTGCAAAAAAGAGTAACAGAGTGCTATGTATATGTGTGTGTTTATGAATACAGTGAATGCTTAAATATAAATACACCTAGTACACAATTTCTTAAAGCCCATTACTTTAATATATGTTACTGAAAATTAATGGAATTACTATAAAATATCACTAGAGAATAAAAAATTGAAAACAAAATTTAAATTGGGGCACTTTGTCAGATATTCTATCATGACATCATGTTCAGACACAGACCTTTCCTTAAGAAGTGTGCTCTAATTTCATATAATGCCCTAGGTCCTGAAGATCCATTTCATAAACACTAGTGTTGACAATTATAACACAGTTGAAATGTGACCATATCAAATTTAAATAATGATTTATGTCAATTACATTTATATAAAAGCTAAGTCTTTAATTTTAGTGCAGAAATCTACAGTCTAGCCTACAGTTGGGCATGCCATGCCCCAAATAACAAAATTTCCAATTTTGAGGACACATCATTATACTTTTGAAAAATTAAAGTAAAATAATACTTATTTCAACTTTATTAAACTATCTTCTTTCTAATATTCTGCTTATTAAATTTAAAGGGTATTTTATATTGGAATGATTGTTTTACATAAATGAAGAGGACTGAGGTTCAACATTAGCACTTTTATCAAAGATGTGGCATGTTTGCACTACTACCCTTCTTGTACTAGAACCTGGGCTTTTCTGATAGGGCAAGACATGTTAAAATATATGATTTTTATTTGGTTGAAATTACTTTTACACTTATGTATGATATTATATGACCTGTGATTTTTTTCTAATCATCAGAGGGTGAAATTTCTTTTTTTTCATTTAATCGTAAAATGACACTAGGGAAAAAAATAATAGTGTAAAAAAGTTTGTTTTATGTAGAACTTTTTGTTTTGTCTTAAATTTATGCCTAGATATTCAAAGTGATTCAGTCATTCTATTTTTAAATGAATTTATTTCAAATAAAAATAAATAAATAAATAAAAATCAGACAAAGGAAATGTATTATTCAGCCAAAGGTGTGCTAATGTGAAATACCAAAAATGGATTGGTCTTTATAAAGGGTATTTATTTGTGGTAGATGGTCACAGATACCAGGCCATAAAGCATTAAGTTTCTTCTCTCACCAAAGTCCATTGCCATGTGTTGGAACAAGACAGCTGGTGACCTTTGCCAGGATTCAGTCTTCTTGGGTTCCTCTCTTCCTGGGGCTGTGTTTCTCTCTGGGCTTAGCTCCTCTGGTTCCTCCACAAGATCAGCTGTAGACTATCAGATGAATGGCTTGCTTCTCTTCTCCTGGGGCCTTCTCACCAACATCAAAACTCCAACATCAAAACTGCTTCTAAAAAAACTACTCCCTCTGCCCTTTCCCTTGCCTTTTATATTCAATTCCCCCATCCACCAAGGGGTGGGCCTCTATGCCCTACTGATGTGGCCCAGTCAATGTCTTAATAATAACTTAATCATGCCCAGATTAACATCAGTTTACAAGCATGATCCAATTATATTTTTGGAATTCATAATTACATAAAATTGACAAACGGCTACATTCCTCCCTCTGAATTCCAAAAATACATTACAATACTAAAAAAAAAACCTTAAATCAGTAACAATTCAAGTACAAAATCATATCATAGGCAGTTTAAAGAAATACAGATTGTCTTCAGGCAAAATCCCGTCTGCTGTAACCTCTGAAACTTACAAAACCATTTAACTGCTTCAAATACAAAAATGGAAAGACAAAGGATAAACATTTTCATTATCATAAGGTGAAATTGGGATGTTAAACATGAGTCATGGATCCTCTACAGTTCAGTGAACCTGCAGGGCATCCTCCATTTGATTTCAAAGTCTGAGAGTCATTCTTAAGATGATGGTTTCTTCTCTTTGGGACCACATGGGTACCCACCCTTTCCACAGGTTTGCCCAATGGCCATTTTCTTGGTTCCACCCTCATCAAGCATGTGGGTGTTGACCAATCTCCAGACCTCACCCTCCAAGAGTGTTGGGGTGATTGCCACACCTTACCCAATCTTTGGGTTAGAGTCTTAGCCCCCCTAGTACAGTGAGGTGAAGACAACCATTCCCCTAACATTTGGCATACAGGTTTAACACTCTCAAAGCAACGAGTTGACCACCTGGTCTTCCTTAACCTTTGGCACACAGGTTCAACCCTCTCAGAGCAATGGGTTGACCACCTGGCCTTCTCTAATCCATGGAGGACAGGTACACCCCTCTCAGACCTATGGGGTGTTGACCTTAACTGTTCTAATCTTTGAGGAATGTGCTCCACCCTTTCTGCACTCCAAGGTGGAAAAACTCTCCCAGAACATTGGGTGGGGACATCCACCTTCTTCAACTGCTGGGGAAAACTCTCTCTGCACACATGGGTGTGGCTCCTCTCTTGGCCCAAGGTGATGTCTTAATTCCAGATCTCAGCTTCCATGATTTTCTTCTTAAAGCTCTTTTTCCTTCAATCTTTCCTTTCCATGTCCTCTTTTGTCCAAGCTGACGGTGGTTTTGTTCATATAACACTCTCAAAAACGTTGTTGGTTTAGCATGCAAGAAGCAGGGGTTCAAGCCATCAGACAGTAAGACTTTCCACAAGTCTTTCCAAGATAACTGCATCTTCAATTCTGAATTATGAGTTCCAAGTTTAGTAAAGTCTTCAAATAGGGAATTTTCATCTGGGAATTTGATTTCTAGAAACTTGGAAGTTCCAGAATCAGTTTCTGTTTTCTTTGTGCCCAAAAGTTCAATCCTTAATGTATTTTGCTCATCTAGTATTTTGCTATAAGCTGCAAGGAGAAGCCAAGCCACATTCTCTGAGTTTACCTTGGAAAGTTCTTCAGCTAAATGCTCCAGTTCACCATTTTCAAATTCTGTCTTCTATATAACACGAGGAGTTAATCTTGCTAAGTTCTCTGTAACTTTAAAACATGAATCACCTTTCCTCCAGTTTCCAATAATAGTTTCATCATTTACTTCTAAGGCATCATAGAAAGTCTCTTTAGTGTCCATATTACTATCAACAGTCTCATCAAAGTGATCTAGGCCTTTTCCATCAAGCAATGCAAAATTCCTCCAAAAAAAACACCCCTTACCCATTTATAAAACCATCCCAACATTTTGGTATATGCAAAAGCACTTCCCCACTCCTCGGTACCAAAATTGGTCTTAGTCAGCCAAAGGGATGCTAATGTGAAATACCAAAAATAGGTTGGTCTTTATAAAGAGTATTTATTTCTGGTAGAAGTCCACAGATACCAGGCCATAAAGCATTAAGTTTCTTCTCTCACCAAAGTCCATTGCCATGTGTTGGAGCAAGACAGCTGCTGATGTTTGCCAGGGCTCAGGCTTCTTGGGTTCCTCTCTTCCCGGGGCTGAATTTCTCTCTGGGCTTAGCTCCTCTGGTTCTTCCACAAGGTCAGCTGTAAACTATCAGATGAACAGCTCACTTCTCTTTCCTGGGGCCTTCTCACCAACATCAAAAATCCAACATCAAAACTGCTTCTCAAAAAACTGCTCCCTCTGTCCTTTCCCTTGCCTTTTATATATGATTCCCCCACCCACCAAGGGGTGGTGCTCAATGCCTTACTGATGTGGCCCAGTCAATGTCCTAATAATACCTTAATCATGCCCAGATTAACAGATCAGTTTACAAGCATGATACAATTATTTTTTTTGGAATTCATAATTACATCAAATTGCCAAACAGCAACAGAAAAGCTTAACAAATTATACAAGCATCACTCCAAAAAATTCTGTCCAGGCACATTTATCTCATCTAATCCTTAAACAAACTCAATTGTTCCTTCAGTGTTCAGAAAGATACACAAAAGAACACATATTTCTTAAATGATATGATGAAGGTCTCCATGTTAATGAAGAAAATGAAAAATTAAAAAAATGCTTAATCATACTAATATCTCATAAAACTAAACTTCATATTTAGTTTTTTCTTCCACAATCATATTTATAAATCAGCAGTGTTTGTTATAATCTGTCTCATCAACTCCATCCTTTACCATGTATTTAAATTTGACCTTCTACATACATTCAGCATGAGCGCCCCCCTTATGAATCCAGATTCTGTCCCTTACTAGCCTATATTCTCTAGTTAATTTCCATAAGTTTACTCATCATATTTAGTTCATATCAGTGAGACTATACACTATTTTTCCTTTTGTGTCTGGCTTATTGCACTCAACATCATGTCCTCAAGTTTACACATGATGTCATGTGCTATCCCAATTTATTTCTTTTTACACCTGAATAGTATTCCATCATGTGTATATACCACATTTTGTTTATCCATTCATATGGTTTATGGGCACTTGGATTATCTCTGTCTCTTAGCAATTATGAATAATGCTGCTATGAATATTGGTGTGCAAACATCAGTTCATATCCTTGCTTTCAGTTCTTCTGAATATATTCCTAGTAGCAGAATGGATAGACCACATGGAAGTTCTATATTTAGCTTCCTGAGGAAATCCCAAGACATCTTCCACAGAGGCTGCATCATTTTATACTCCTACCAAGAGTTAAGGTGTGTTCCTATTTCTCCACATCCTCTCAAACACATGTGGTTTCCTGTATTTTTTTTAAACTAATGGCTATTCTGTAAGACAAGAAATGATATCTCATTGTAGTTTTGATCCACATTTCACTAATAGTTAGAAAGGTTAAGCATCTTTCATTAAGCTTTTTCCTAGATGTTTTCAGAATCCTCTCTTCATCTCTGAAATTAGTCATCCTGAATAGTACTTGTTTCTAGGCAGATCTATTCAGATTTATTCTGTTTGTGGTGCATTGTTCTTCTTGTATAGTTATATTCGTGTCTTTCATAAGAGTTGGGAAGTTTTCCTTCATTATTTCCTCATATATCCTTTCTGCCCCTTTTGCATTCTCTTATCCCTATGGGACAGTGATAACGTGAATGTTTGTGCATTTCATACTGTCATCCTTTACCCTGAGACACTGTTCCAGTTTTTCCATTCTCTTCTTTTTCTGGTCTCCTGTCTTTTACAGTTCAGATTGTCTGTCTTCCAAATCATTAGTTCTATCTTCAAGCAAATGAAATCTGCTCTTATGCACCTCTAATGTTTTATTATTTTTTTAATATTTTTTAAAATTTATCAGGGCTTGGGGATTGAACACATGACCTTGTATGTGGGAAGCCTGTGCTCCCCTGAGTTGGTAGTTTCATTTGTTTGCTATGCTTTTGTTCTTAGGAGGCACTGGGTGTTGAACCTGGAACCTCTCATGTGGGAGGAGGTTCTCAATCTTTTGACCCACATCTGCTCCCCCTCTAATGTATTTTTAATCCCATTCATCATGTCTTTTATTCCCATAAAATGTTATTTTCTTTGCAGGCTTTCAAATTGTTCTTTGTGCTCACCCAATGTCTTCTTACTCTCTTTCATCTCTTTAGTCATATTTACTTTTTAAATTCTTTTAATTGATTTAGGAGAGTTGTGCGATTATCAATGATTAGTTGTCTTAAATCCTGTATCTCTTCAGGAAGTTTGGTTTGTTTCTTTGGCTAGACCAACTTTTCTTGTTTCTTAGTATGGCTTGTAATTTTTTGCTGATGGCTAGGCTTCTGGATATATTGATGAATTTACTCTGTTGGTCAATTTCTTCACATTGCTTATTTTTTTTTCACAGCTATTCTTTGATATTTCATTGAATTTATTCTTATTCTTTAAAATTGCCCAGATTTGATTATCAAAATCAGACCAGGGATTCACTAATGGTGCCCAAATTTTCTCTCAGGGGTAAAGAGAGTCCATGGAATAGTTTTACTCCATACAATTTCCAGACAGGCCAGCAGGTGGTGCTTTGGGGTGCAACTTTCCATTGAGTTGTTTCTTTCAATCTCTGCTTTCCTTTGTTTTGCTCTTGCCAGACATGAGATTAAAAATGGGCTCTGCTGACTGAATTCACTGAAGAGAAACCCTAAGATCCTCTCCTTTTCCCTTGTAACAGCTGAAAGGGCAAATGATGTCATTTTCCTTCCCTTGGCTGCAGTGAGCCAGGGTTTTTTCCCTGCTTAATATCTTGGGAGTAAGGAAGGGATTCTTTTCTTGCCACTGCAGGTTTTGGTAACACCCATTTGTTGTTTGAGGTTCTTCATCTCTCTGTCCCTCACCCTCTTGGGACTTGTGTAGCACTGTCTTGGCCTGCTGACCCTCAAATCAGTTCCCTTGAACAACTTTTGGCCCTTTCTCCATTGTTTTTGTGAAAGAGTTGAGCCCTGCCTCCCTACTCAAATGCCATCTTCCAGAAACTCCCAAAAATAGGTTTTATAATCTGGAATTGAGAGTCCTCCAACTTTGTTTTTCTTTTGTAAGATATTTTTGGCAACTTGGGGCCCTTACCCTTCCAGATACATTTGATAATTTACTTTTCCTTTTTCTCCAAATAATGCTGTTGGAATGTTCACCAATATTACATTAAATCTGTAGATCAGTTTAGGTAGAATTGATATGTTCATGATATTTATTCTTACAACCCATTAACACAGTATGTCCTCCCATTTATTTAAGTCATACTTGGTTTCTTTTAGTAAATTTTATAGTTTTCAGGATACAAGACCTTTATATGTCTGCAGTTAAGTTTATCCCTAAACATTTGGTAGTTTTCATCCGTATTATAAAACCATGCCACAGAGGCTGGTGCTCATACTACTCTAGTGGCACAAGCCACCTCAGGAGCTATTTCATAGCTGGAGTTAGAAGCTCCATTACCCATAAAAGGTGGAGGAAGAAACAGCTGTCTGCCAACCTCAGCTACTGATTAGTGGACTCAGCTGGCTAAAGTATAATCCTAGAAACAGCTAGGGTTTGAGTCTGTCCAAGTTGGAAAGAGTCCAGCAGCTGCCATTTTGATTCTGCCCCCAGCATGAGGGGAAGACAGGCTGACCAAAAATCCAGTGAAGTTAGGGACTGGCTTCTTTCCACCAAGATGGGACTGCAGCCCTAGCCTAGGCTCCAGCCCCACCTCCAGCAGAGAGGAAACTGGTGGAAGCTGCACCAGGAAACTGCAAGTGCTCTCCACTGGCATAGACTGAATGGTCAGATACTTGGGGCTGCATGTCAGCACCCCAATAGGATAGGAGAGGTGCTGGGTATCTTTGGTTTCTCCAGAAAATGGCAAGAGCTTTCAGCCCACATAAACTGGTTTGTTGCGTGTCTTCATGTACATCTCCACCTCTGTCCCCCCATAGGATACGAGGGAGCTGATATTCCCTCAGCCTCTCAGGCAAAATTCAGGCACTTTTGGCCTGCACAAACCTGACGGTTGGACACCTGTGACTCCACCCCCATCCCCAATTGGACAAGAGATGGACTGTGTTTGCCCAGCCTCCCTGAGGAACTGCAGGTGCTTTTGGCTCACAAAGCCTGGACTGGTGGCTACTTGTGGATACAACTTCAACCCCCAATAGGAAAGGAGGGAGCTGGTGTTTTCACAACGTTTCTGGGCAACAGCAGACTTTTTGCCTGCATGGACTGGACTATTGGAAGCTTATGGGCCACCCCCACCCCCAATAGGATAGGAGGGATCTGGTGAAATGATGGATACTTTCAACCTACAGGGACTGGACTGTTGGGCATTGGTGATTCTGTTTCTACCCCTAAAAGGCAGAAGGGACAGTACTCCCTCAGCTTCTTAGGGAAACTGCAAGAGTATTCAGACAACATAGATTAAATTGTTGGGTGCTACAGAGGGTCAATTCCCACCCCCGGTAGGGAAGCGGTCTGGGGCTAAGTCAGTATATCTGAGCAACTGTGGTCAGTTTGGACCCACATGACATAGATTGCTCCTCACAACTATAGCTCCATCCCTGCCCAAGGTAGAGGAGGAAGGGGTATGAAGCCTTATCAGTCTCTTTGCCCTCCTTGGATTATTATACACAGCTGCAGCACTGTCCCTATTCCTGACAGAGTAGAAAGGTGGGAGAAGCTTGTTCAATTCCTGTTGCAATGTGAGCAGCTTCAGGCTCCACAGCTTACAGCACCAACTACATCCTTGGCTCCTACTACAAAACCAGCAAGGGAGAAAAGACAAGAAAGTCCTAAACTAAAGGGAGAAACTGCACCTAGAATAAATACATCTAGGAAGCCAGATGCAAAAAACAACAACAACAAAAAATTACAACATGTATGAAGAAATAGAAAGATGTGGCTGCAGTAAAGGAACAAGATAAGCGTGCAGAAGACATAAAGGAGTTGAGACAACTAATCATAGATGTTCAAACAAATCTCCTTAATAAGCTTAATGAGATGGCTAAAGAGATTAAGGATATTAAGAAAATATTGGGTGAGTACAAAGAAGAACTTGAAAGCATACATGGAAAATAGCAGAACTTATGGGAATGAAAGGTGCAATAAATGAAATTAAAAATACAATGGAGGCATATAACAGCAAATTTGAGGAAGCAGAAGAAAGGATTGGTGAACTCGAAGACATGGCTTCCAAAAGCAAACATGCAAAAGAACAGATGAAGAAAAAAATGGAAAAAATTAAACAGTGTCTCAGAGAACTAAATGAAAGCAAGAGATGTGCAAACATTCATGTCATAGTTGTTCCAGAAGGAAAAGAGAAGGGAAAAAGGACAGAAGGAAATATGAACAAATAATGGTGAAAATTTTCCCAACCCTATTGAAGGACATAGATATCTGTGTCCAAGAAGCAAAACGTACTCCCATCTGAATAAATCTGAATAGACCAACTCTGAGATACATACAAATCAGAATGTCAAATGATAAAGACAAAGAGAGAATTCTGAGAAAAGCAAGAGAAAAGCAATGCTTAACATATAAGGGACAAGATTGACATCTCACTCCCTATACAAGAATCAACTCAAAATGGATCAAAGATCTAAATATAAAAGCCAGAACCATAAAACTACTGGAAGAAAATGTAAGGAAACATCTTCAAGACCTTGTAGTAGGTGGTGGTTTCTTGGACCTCACACCCAAAGCACGTGCAACAAAAGAAAAATTAGATAAATGGGACCTCCTCAAAATTAAACACTTTTGCACCTCACAGGAATTTGTCAGAAGGGTGAAAAGGCAACTAACTCAATGGGAAAAAATATTTGGAAATCACATATCTGATAAGGGTTTAATATCCAGGATATATAAAGAGATGTTACCACTCAACAATGAAAAGACAAATGACCCAATTAAAAAATGGGCCAAAGACTTGAATAGACATTTCTCCGAAGAAGAAATACAAATGGCAAAAAAACACTTGAAGAAATGCTCAACATCCCTCATGATTAGGGAAATGCAAATCAAAACTACAATGAGATATCATTTTATACCTATCAGAATGGCCCCCATTAAAAAGACAGAGAACTACATGTGTTGGAGAGGATGTGGAGAGATAGGAACACTTCTTCACTGTTGGTGGGAATGCAGGATGGTACAACCACTATGGAGGACTGTTTAGCAGGTCCTAAAGAAGTTGAATAAAGACTTGCCATGTGACCCTGCAATACCACTACTGGGTATATACCCAGAAGAACTGAGAGCAGTGACACAAACAGACATCTGCACACCGATGTTCATAGCCACATTATTCACCATTGCCAAAAGTTGGAAACAACCCAGGTGTCCATCAACAGATGAGTGGATAAACAAACTGTGGTCTATTCACACAATGGAATATTATGCAGCTGTAAGAAGAAATGAAGTCATAAAACATATGGCAACATGGA